>BDJD01001105.1:165662-183834 GCA_002564525.1 Rosa multiflora | reverse complement strand
AGTACTTGGGAGTTCCTTTGATACATTCTAGAGTAACTAAAAGAACTTATGCCCCTGTCCTTGATAAAGTTCAGAGTCGTTTGGCTGGTTGGAAGACCAAGATGCTCAATTTAGCAGGTCGACTCACTCTTATTCAGGCTGTTACTAATTCTATCCCGGTTTATACAATGCAAACGGTGAGGTTACCTGTGTCTATATGTGATGCATTGGACAAGTGTAATAGAGATTTTTTGTGGGGAGACTGTAATGGCAAGAAAAAAATTCATCTAGCTAACTGGGATTTGGTTTGCCGACCTAAGGAGCTTGGTGGTTTGGGAATTAAAAAGGCTAGCATGATGAATCAAGCGATGCTTGCGAAAATTGGTTGGAGAATGGTTCAGGAAGATCAGGGTTTATGGCGTCATGTTTTGAATAAAAAGTATGTTAAATCTGTACCTCTTCTTAATCCACTCTACTCTTGCCCTTCTGGATGCTCCCGTACTTGGAGGAGTATTATCTTTGGTGTGAGTTTGTTAAAACAGGGTTTGAGTTGGAGAATTGGGGATGGTTCATCCGTCAATTTCTGGAATGATAGATGGTTACCTGATGGACCACTTATTCAATTTCTTCCTGATGTTTCTGATATTGATTTATATATGCAGGTTAGAGATTGTTGGTCTATTAATGAGTGGAATATGGAGTTTCTAAGGTTACACTTTGATGATAATATCATTAATAAAATTGTTCAGATTCCTCCCGGTTTTATGGGAAGTGGACCTGACAAACTTATATGGGGTGGCACTGCCAACGGTCACTTCACTGTAAAATCAGCCTATCTTACTCTTGTTAAGGATGAGAATTTTACTACTTTTCCCTGGTTATTTTTGTGGAAGCTCCCTATTCCATCCAAGCTAAAGTCTTTTTGCTGGCTTTTGTGTCATGGTAAGATTCTTACAAAACAAACGTGGAGAGGATGAAAAGAAGATTAACTAATAACCTTCTGTGCTCCCTTTGTCATGGTCAAGATGAGTCTATCCTTCATCTCCTTAGAGACTGCCCAAGTGCTATGAGAGTTTGGAGTGGTATTATATGTCTGGATTCTATCTCTAGAGCCATGCAATTGGATTGGAAGGGCTGGTTTGCTGCAAACATCCATTGTAATGTTCGTTGTTATGGGGGCATTAAATGGTGTACGGTGTTTATTTTTAGTTGCTGGTATATATGGAAATGGAGAAATAAGGCGATTTTTGATGGTGAGTTTCATGTTCCTTTTAATCCCTGCAAAATCATTATTGATGCAGTCAAAGAATGGGCTACTGCTAATACTAATGGTCTGCCCTCTGCTCAAAGAACTACTGTGAGTTTGCATTGGGAGAAACCCCCAATGAATTGGATTAAACTTAATGTTGATGGTGCAAGAAATCATGCAGGTATGATTAGTGCTGGTGGAGTTGTAAGGGATCATTCTGGGTCTTGGTTGTGTGGGTTCTTTGCTAACTCCGGGTGTGGTACTGTGCTGCAAGCTGAATTCTGGGGTCTCCTACTTGGTCTCAAAATGTCTATTGATGCTCATTATCAACATGTGTTGGTTGAATCTGATTCTGAAGTCCTTGTCAAGTTGATGAATGATGGTGTGGATGCTCTGCACCCTTTGAAGTCTATGATTAATAGTTGTCAGGCTCTTCAAAGACAGTTTCGAAGGTGTGAAATAAAGCATATCTACAGGGAAGTAAACAAGGTTGCTGATGTGTTGTCCAAGATTGGATTGGATTCTGAGATTGGAATGCACTTCATGATGCAGCCTCCTCCACAAGTTATCACTATTCTGTTGGATGATTTGTGTGAAACTCCTTGTTTTAGGAGCATACCTTGTATCTAGTTTCTGATTGTTTTCTTTTGCTGGGCTTTTGGTCCCCATTAAAAAAAAAAAAAAGAAAGGCGAAAAACAATATTTAGAGTTTAATCATCATCAATCAATGACTTCTCAAGGCTAAACGAGTAGAAGATATAGATGGTGGGAGCAGTACAAAAGCAGAAAGAGACGTTGGTACAGAACCACCATAATGTCCATCCAAGATAGCGGGGCTAGTGCTAGACTAGTGGGCCTATTGGGCTAATGCAAAAGGATTAAGGGTGCTTAGGTGGGCTTGTCCTAACAAGTCCCGCCCCTTAAGTGGCAGACCAACCACGGTTGCCGAAATGTGGAAACCTCGCCATAATGGATTGGGCCTCTTCCCATGTAGTGTCATCTGCTGACATTCCAGCCCATTGAACCAACCATTGAGTTAGAGGCCTGCCTTTTTTCTGAATCACCTGCATATCGAGGACCTGAGAAAGAGACCAGATGATTTCGCCCTTGTTGTCGAAATGAGGAAGAGTCTGAGAGCTCGAAGTAGAGTCCCCGATCCGGCGTTTTTAGAAGTGCAATGTGAAAGACCAGGTGAATCTTGGAGGAGGGCGGCAGATCGAGCTTGTAGGCGACAGACCCAATGTGTTCAAGGACTTTGAAGGGTCCATAGAATCTGGGCGAGAGTTTGTGAGAGGGCCTCTCCATCAGGGATTTCTGACGGTATGGGTGAAGTTTCAGAAAAACTCAATCACCAATTGCGAATCCTCTTTCAGTTCTCATATTGTCTGCATGTTGTTTCATTCTGTTTTGGGCCATGGACATATAGAGCTTGAATGTTTGCAGGAGCTCGTCACGATTGCGGAGAG
This sequence comes from Rosa multiflora, assembly GCA_002564525.1. Taxonomy (NCBI): domain Eukaryota; kingdom Viridiplantae; phylum Streptophyta; class Magnoliopsida; order Rosales; family Rosaceae; genus Rosa; species Rosa multiflora. The sequence goes on along the minus strand of BDJD01001105.1, from coordinate 181,140 downwards.
CTATGTCGACGGCATGAACCGCGATTGATTCAGGCAAGTATCGACTAACAGACGGTGGAGGGATGCCGTAGAGTGCCTAGAATGGTGCCATCTTAATGGTGGAGTGGGAGGAGGTATTGTACCACCACTCGGCCCAATGGAAGAGATTATGCATAAGGACGGTTTGTCTACTACAAAACAGCGAAGATAATGTTCAGAGATCGATTGACCACTTCAGTTTGACTGTTCGATTGGGGGTGGTAAGCCAAACTCTTACATAATTTGGTGCCTTGTATTTTGAAGAACGTTGCCCAAAAGTGGCTAAGAAAGATAGGGTCGCAGTCTGACACTATGGAGCAAGGCATGCCGTGCAATCGGAACAGCTCTTTGATGAACACCTCGGCGATCTGAGAAGTTGTGTATGCATGGGTGTCTGATGGGTATGAAGTGCCCATACTTCGACAAGCGATCAATGACGACCAAAATAGCATTCATGCCTTAAGAGGAATGAAGACCATCCACGAAATCCATAGAGATGTCGCATAAGACTTCATTTGGGATCGGTAGGGGTTGAATCCGGGTGGGTGTATGGCTTCGTAGTTCTGTCTTTGGCATTGGTCACAAGCGGCGAGGAATGTCTTGACAACTTTCTGAACCCTTGGCTAAGCAAAATTGCGAGATAGACGAACAAGAGTTCGAAGGTAACCAGAGTGGCCGGCTTCGAGGGAAGAATGGAATTCGTGCAGAATCTTGGCACACCACTTTGAGGTCTGAGGTATGAACACTTTCCCTTTGTATAGTAGCTTGTTGTCTTTCATTGTGAAGTTCTTCTTGTCTGTTGGCCTTGTTGGATGGCTTGTATGATGGTTTGGGCTTCTGGGTCCTTGAGACAGGCTTGTTGGATTTGATTGAGACCATCAAAGATTGGGGTGAATACGACCTGAATTGCGCATAACTCTTGGCGTCTGGATAACACATCCGGGACTGTATTAAGATGGCCAGCGCAATACTCAATCTTGTAATCATACCCAAGTAGCTTGGCCAACCATTTATGCTGTGAAGGTGTCGTGATTCGCTGGTCCAATAAGTGCTTCAAGGTTTGATGATCCATCAAAATAGTGAATTGGGTACCCAAGAGGTAAGGATGCCATTGATTGATTGCATAAAGAATAGCCAACATTTCTTTGTCGTACACTGACAAAATTTGATTCTTGGGTGAAAGAGTTTTGCTCAAGTATGCCATTAGATGTCTTTGTTGGGATAGGACTGCACCGATGCCAAGGCCGGAGGCGTCCGTTTCAACTGTGAATGGTTGGGAGAAGTCTGGCATGGCAAGTATCAGTGCTGTGGTGACAACGACTTTAAGCCGTGTTAACGCGTCCTCGGCTGCCGGGGTCCAAATGAAGTTGTCTGTCTTGAGCATGGTGGTGAGGGGCTGGGCGATGAGGCCAAAGTGTCAAACAAATCGCCTATAGTTCCCAACCGTGGTAGGCTTAGGCCAATCTGTAATACAACTGGCCTTTTCTGGGTTGATAGAAACTCTTTCACATGTAATTATATGGCCCAAGAAATTGACAGACTTTTGAGCAAATGCACATTTTACAAGCTTTATTTTCAATTGATGTAAATCTAATAGTTGGAATACTTCCTCTATAAATTTGCGTAAAAGATGCTTAAACACATGATTCATCAAGGCTTGAAATGTAGAAGGAGAGTTAGAAAGACCGAAAGGCATTACCACAAATTCGTAGTGGCCTTCATGGGTGCGAAAAGCAGTTTTGTGGATGTCGTCTTCACACATCTGGATTTGGTGGTAACCGCTCTCAAGTCGAGCTTTGTGAAGTACTTAGCACCGTGAAGTTCATCCAAGAACTAGTCAACCACCGGAATAGGGAACCGGTCTTTAATGGTGACGACATTAAGGTTGTGATAGTCCATGCAAAACCTCCAAGATCCTTCTTTCTTGCGGACCAATAGCACCGGTGACGAAAATGGGCTGCGGCTAGGGCGTATAAGGCCATCGGCGAGCATATCATTAACCTGGGCCTCTAATTAAGTCTTTTGTGAATGTGGGTATCTATAGGGACGCACATTCACTGGGCCTGTTGTTGGTAAAAGGGGAATTCTGTGATCAATTGGCCTTGAGGGTGGGAGGCTAGTTGGGGCTTCAAATAAGGTGGCATATGTGGTGAGCAAGCCTTGGACTTCGGGGGAGTGGGCCTCAGTGTTGGTTACTTTTGGGCTTCCAAAGTAAGAGCCATAATCCAATTGATCTGGGGTAATGAGCGTTATGAAGGACTTGGAATCCATTGTCGCCGTTTTGGTGGTGACACCCTACAAGATCGTGCATTTACCATTGCGCATAAACATCATTACTTTATCAAGGAAGTGCCAACCCACGAAGCCCAGGGTATCAAGCCACTCTGCACCCAAGAGAAGGTCACAACCCAGAACAAGTAATAAGAGGATGGATGAGGTGAATTGTTATTCTTGGATGGTGATCGGGACATCCAAGGCTTGATTGGAAGTGGCGACCACTTCGCCAGTGGCGGCGGTAAAACTGAGTGGAGGGACGGTTCCAATTTGAAGACCTAATTTTGATGCAATAGTGGGGTTCAAGAAATTTCTCGCTGAGTCAAAATCAACAAATACCTCGACAGGGTACCCATTGATAGTCCCTTGGAAGCGCATCATCTCGCTGACAGCTGTGGAGGTGATGGCGTGAAGAGGGAGAGGGTGGTCGTTATCACTCTCTGTATCCTCGAACTTTTGTTCCTTAGTGAGTTGTTCATTAGATGAGTTGTAGGCTTCTAGAATAGTCATCATGGGTTTCTTACACATGCACATGGGTCTTTGACCAAGGCTCATCACAAATGAAACATAAGCCTTGGGCGCGACGTTCGCGGTGATCATTGGGATTCCACTTTCTAGAGGGATCATCTGCTCTGGGCTTTGGGTTATTGTTTTGGAAGGTAGTGGTGTTTGTAGTGGCTACAAAAGGGGTGTTAGGATACGAGGAACCTTTGGCATAATACTGCCAAGAAGAAGGGCAGTGGGATCTGGTAGACCTGATGTGATTGAGCTTCAGCTCATAGCGACTTGCCAATCGCTGTACAGAAGCCAAAGTTCGAGGTTCCATGGTGATGACGTCATGCTGAATGTCAGGTTTGAGGCCGCCAAGGAACACCTGTAAGAGTTGGGAGTCCGACTAGTTTGGAGCACGACAAGAAAGCTTTGTAAATTGCACAATGAAGTCATCCACCGTTGCAGTTTGTTGTAAGTGGGAGAGGGTGGTTTGGAAATCATCGTCTTTGCCTGCTCCGAAGTACTCAAGAAAGGCTGATGCAAAGCAGTCCCAAGTTGCAGCAGGATTCCTTTGTTCGAAGACGTTCATCCACAAGCGGCGAGGCTGAAATAGAAAGCCACCTTGGTATATGCGTTGCCGGCGGTATGTTCTGTGCTCTGAGATAGTGTTCGACCATGATGAACCAGCCGAGAACATCTTCTCCTTAGAACCGTGGTAAGTCCACTTTGGGTGGTCTGAGATTGGTGTTGTCATGATGATGGAAATTGGTATGGTGATGCTTGGTGAAGGAAGGGCCTGAAGTAGGGGGAGAGGTGAATTCAGGCAGGGTAAAAATGTGTTGTGAGGTGGGTGTAAATGTAGAGGCTGGGAGTCGGGGGACCGAGGTAATGGTACAGTATTAAGGGGGAATGGAGGAGTTGAGTGGTGTGTATGGTGAAAAGGCTGAAAGGGTGGTAATGGGGGCTGTGAATGGTGTAGATGGAATGGAAAGGCCAATGCTAGGTAGGTTGGAAGTAGGAGAAGGAATGGACCCGAAAGTAATGGGTGAGAGTTGGGAAAGGGGGGTACCTGTTTTTGAGAGGTGGGAGGTGCAGTAGAATGAATGGGTTGCCTTTGTTGGGTGAGTGCGTGCACCATTGTGCTTTGGAAGGCCGCTAGTTGGGCAGTGATTTGATTCTAGAAGGAGTGTTGGAAGTAGGAGAAGGAATGGACCCGAAAGTAATGGGTGAGAGTTGGGAAAGGGGGGTACCTGTTTTTGAGAGGTGGGAGGTGCAGTAGAATGAATGGGTTGCCTTTGTTGGGTGAGTGCGTGCACCATTGTGCTTTGGAAGGCCACTAGTTGGGCGGTGATTTGATTCTAGAAGGAGGATTGGTTTTGGTTTTGGTTGATGGAGTTGATGGACATATGTAGTTCTTCTTAGAGTCCAAGGATTGGTGGAACTTAGCCCGATGAAGAGGTGTAGAGTCATCTAGTTGCTCGGAGGAAGAAGCAAGATTGGAAGATGGTTGAGGGGGGTGTGGTGGTGGGACAAGAGTGGAGGTATTGGGAGTGGAGGAGGATGCGGAAGTTTGCAAGGCTCTCATCGGAACTATGCTTTGGTACAAGATGTTGGGTGCAGAAAAGTAAGAAAGGGGAAAAACAATATTTAGAGTTTAATCATCATCAATCAATGCCTTTTCAAGGCTAAACGAGTACAAGATATAGATAGTGGGAGCAGTACAAAAGCAGAAAGAGATGTTGGTACAGGACCACCATAACGTCCTTCCAAGATAGCTGGGCTAGTGCTAGACTAGTAGGCCTATTAGGCTAATGCAAAAGGATTAAGGGTGCTTAGGTGGGCTTGTCCTAACAAAAAGTGATCCACATAAACCTCGCTTCTGATTGGTGTGTGCAACCTTGTCCTCGGCACGTTTGGCGTGTGCAAACTTATATGTAATTTTTATTTTTATTTTATTTTATTTGAGGAATTTTACTACACCCAATTTCTCTTACAATTATTAGACTAGACCCACTCATAAGTTTCTTTTAATATACACTCAAACCTGTTTACTAGAATAAATAATAAAACATGTTTTTGTTAAAAATTACTAAAGATGCCTCAAGCCCTAAACGTTCAATCAATATCTAGATTGGAGGTTTCAATATCGTCATCAATATTTATTGGTTATTTGCTGATTTAAATGGATCGCACAATCAGACGTTAGTGAGTTGCCTTTGGTCAGTTGCGCATCTCTTTAATTAGAGAGGTAAGATTGAAGAGTTGTCTGGTTACTAGCTTCCCCATCCAGAGGCATTTGTGGTATGCGTTTTGTATGTTAATTCGCATAATTGTAATACCCAAATACTATGTAGGAAGACACCTAAATTCTAGGCATATGAATCATGCACATATTTGTAATACGCATATGATAAGTATGCATATCCAAAGTGATAGGATGATACTCAAATTATAGGTATCTGAATCTTGCACATATATGTAATACCCTTATAATATGTATGCATATATGAATCATTGTAAAAGTTTGGTTAATTCCTCCCCAAGAGGTATTCGATGTTTGTGTTTTGTTTTTTAAGATTTATGCTAATGAACATGTATATATGAGTTTCAACATAGTTGACAGTTTTAACTACATTGAGAAAGAGAAATATCTGAATAAAAGGAATATAAGAATTGTTGTAACACATTCTAATGATACACACATATATTTTGAACTTAAGGACAAAAGGGCAAAGCAATCTTTCTTGGTAAGCTGGTCTCCTATTTCTCTTTCTTTCCTGGTTGAGAAGGAGAACCTGGCTGGCTGTCTATATTTGCTTTCTGGGTTCCACGTTTTGCTGGGCCTTTGCTGGGCTTTGCCCTGTTTTAATGAAATATTTATTCCAAAAAAAAAAAATCTTTCTTGGTGAGCAAGCAAAACAAAGAACTTAAACTTGGGGGAATTCTCAAATTCCAAATAAAATTTCAACTCAAGTTAATGTATGTATCAGTCGACTTCTAGCAAAACCATACGAAACGCTAACAATCGCATTCACAATTAGAAGAACGAAAATGTAAATACCTAAATGTAGTGAGTAAGGTTCTGCTTTGGTTCTAGTTGAAAATGTGTGCCTTACACATGACATATCCTACTTTGATTCACTATTCATTTTTTTTTTGGTCAATAATGATAATTCATTAGGCCACACGGGCAAGCAAAAGATAACAAGGTACATAAACTAGGAAAAAGGGAAAGACTACAGCACAAAAGCAAAGGAGGACGCAACCTCACAACTAGTTACATGGAGGCCCTGGGAGGCCATCACTTCTTAGAACGGAGATTATGGAGGTTGGAGGCATGTTGGCCCAATCCCGAGAGTGCAACCTCAACTTGGCAAGCTTGGCCTCTGCATCCGCAACACGGTTAGCTCCACGAGGGATCCAGTTCCAATTGATCCGGTCAAACAGAGGTTTTTGATGAGAGATGTTGTTGATCATAGGGGATATTCTCCAGTTTGGGGAGAAAGATGAATTGTTGATTGCTGTTAAGACTTCTTTGCAATCCCCTTCAACAATTATCTTCTGAAGATTCAATTGAGCAGCGAGCTGGAGGCCCTTAACCACAGCCTCAACATCTACTTCGATGCCAGAGTTGTGACTCCCATGAATGCTTGCACCAGCAGTAGAGTGACCTCTATGGTTTCTGATAATAATTCTAATCCCACTGTGTTGACTTTCTTCATTCCAAGCTCTATCTACATTAACTTTTGCATAAGGGGGATTGGGGGGCTGCCATCTAGGGTGGGGTTCATGTCTAGTAGCATATGATGAGGATTGTTCAGCAAGCTTGGCACATTTGACCACTCACCAAGGCTCATTTGCATATTTTCCATGGTGACTAGGGGATTTGGTTGCCTATGTTTCATGACTACCTCACACCTGTGCTTCCATATCTCCTATAGGTGAAAGAAACCACAATTCAAAAAGTATTCTGAATCACCAGGGCAGCCTTTTGATGTAATTCCAGCAACCATGCCTCCAAGGTTGTGATTTGTTGTTTATCTGGTTTATAGCCAATTGTGCTTCCAAACCATACTGCTGTAGTCCAAGGACATAGAAGCAAACAGTGTTTAATGGTTTCAGGATATTCACCACAAATTTGACAAATAGGTTTTAAGGCCATATTCCTTGAGAACATGTTCCAACTTATGGGCAAGGCATTCAAAAGAGCCCTCCATAAGAAATTTGAAATCTTTGGGATGGGTGAGATTTCCAAATCAACTTCCAAATTTTTGGATTAACCTGCAAAGACGAAGAAGGTTTACACTTTGTAATAGTTTTAAGAGAAGCCTTCATTCTTTGATAGCCACTTTTGACTGAGTAAGTTCCATTCTTTGTGTGTGGCCAGACTAGTGTGTCGTTATCATTGGCTTCCCTAATTGGAATAGCCTCTATACTTCTGATGTCTGAGGATTGTAGAAATGGCTTAAGATGGCTGATGTTCCATTTTCTGTCCTCATCTGTGATTTTTGAAACCAAAAGCGGAGTGAATCTGTTGGATGTGATCGTGGGTTTGATCAAACCCCCATTGTTGTTTGGAACCCATCAATCATTCCAGACATCAATTGCTCTACCATTTCCGACCTACCGTAAAGCATTCTCACTTATTGTGTCTCTCCCTGCGAGCAAACTGTTCTAGATCCAAGAGAGTCTACCACCTTTCTTAGCCTTCAAGAAAGAGGTGTTATCAAAATATCATGCCTTCAAAACCTTACTCCGCAAGGACTTTGGGTTTTTGATCAAGCGCTAGCATTGCTTTGGCAAGAGGGCCTTGTTATACGTCAAAAGCTTTTTAAAGCCAATACCCTCCTCTAACATACTTTTGCAGAGAATATCCCATGCTTTCCAGTGAATTTTTCCTTTGTGCCATTTGATCCCCACCAGAAATTGGCAATATCAGAGTTTCATTGTTCATTTGGCTATAACACTTTGATCTCAAGTAATTGCTGAAAAGTACTCCCAAACGTCATAATTGTCGACTTATCCTAGAGTTTGCAAAATGAGTTTAGGTGCTCAATAAAATGTCCATTTTTTTTGGGAGAATAGTTTAAAACCGACATTTTGTCAATTTGACACGAAGTGTCGGTTTTAAGAATTCCTAAACAGCTATGATTTTGAAAAAATAGATAACCGATGTTATGGTGCGGTTTTCGGTCAATACCAAAAAGATGAACCACCCAGTAAATTTCTGTTCAAAGCCCAACAGCAGAGCCCACCCCACTAACCCATAATCGTTCATAACCCATTGCTCCTGCCCTTCTTCTTCGAACCCGCGATACCCACCGTCTCACTCTCAAAGTCTCAACGAGGGCTCTCCCGGAGCAAAAAACTTGCCCGTGGAGACCGTCACAGTCGCTTGCCCCGACCACCTCGTCCTCGCCGACCTTCCGGTCTCGTCGTCAGCTCGGTGAACGTGTTCGCTGTGTTTTCCCGATTGCTATCTATGGAAGGCTAGTATGTGAAATTGAGCTTTATATCTTTGGTCTAAAATTGAATGCTTTTGAAATTGTATATATGCCATTGTATCTATGTTTTCACAGGGGTAGGGTCTTTACCTTCTGACTTTGATTTCGATGCAATATACCTCTCTGTTAATTTACAGATTTGTTGTTTTGCAGGGACCCTTGGCCTTTTATAAGGTCTTCATCCCAAATTTTGGAAGGCTAGGATCTTGGAATGTGATCATGTTTCTAACCTTTGATCAGGTACATGTCTCAAAACCTTTCTATATCTCTTCAGCCGTTTGTGTTTTCTGGTCTGTGCACTGGTTTTCTAATTTCGCATCAGTAGTAGTCTGAATTGCAGCTTAGAAATTATATTATGTTATGGAATCAGAAAATGTCTATAAATAATTAGCCACTTCTGATGAAATCTTTATCAAAATTTATCTATGAAGCTGTGTGTGTGTGTGTTTTTTTTTTTCCTTCATATAAACCTGGAAAGTTTTTCTTTTGTAATGGTTTTCTCGTCTCTTAAAAGTAACTTGAATTTCTTTTCTCATCTATTATTCTTCAGGCAGGCTAAGAAGTTCATGAAAAGTATAGAGTCAAAATGAGAAGTGAAGCCAAGAGAGTGGTTTTAGTTTGTAGAGCAAACAGTAGTTGTTTTAGAGAATAATAAGGACCTCGACAAACCTTTTTCTCCCATATTTCAGCTAGCTGAGAAGAAGAATCCTCTGAAGGAAAACTGCTTACTGGAAACTTCAAAATTTAAGAAATAATTAGCTTTCGTTTTCTGGATTACATATCTTTCATTGTCATCATATATTGATGAGTTGTGATTATTAAATTTGTCTATCAAGGCTTTAATTGCTTTGTTTGCAAAGCCAAATGCTAAATCTTTGTCGTCACCAATGAATGATGGCTTGCAGACGTACTCTTGGATTTTCTTTTCTGGTAGATGATTCATCAGTTACTGAAAACGACGGTATAGCATGAATGCTGATGCATATTTTTTAAACAATAAAAGAAGGGGATTGAAATTGACACTCCATTTTTTTACAAATCACACCCTCCATGTGTAATTTTTCAGAAGTCAAGAGTTTTTTATTTTTATGTTTTTGGAATAGTCCATCTTGGATGGCACCCTAAGCTAACCCGTGGGTGCTGATCAATGAATTGCTGAAACACCTCCAATCTCTGCGACTTCTGTTTGACCTTCATCTGCTCCTGGGTTCGCAGTTGGTTTCGCGATTTGAACAGCTCGATAAAGAAAGATTCCGGCACCCAATTGGTTCACTATCACTGTTTGAAGCTTTTATTTTGTGGGTGTTATTTGATTTTTTGTTTTCTTTGGAGTTTTGTTGTGGGTGTGGGTTTGATTCTTTGGTTTGGATCTGTTGTTTTGATTGATTTGGTAGTTTGATTTTGCGCCCTTTACTGGGATTGTCTACTGTTTTGTGTTGAATCAGCTTCTTTGGCTTCTGGTGTAAGTGTAGGGTTTGTTTTTGAATGGGGTTAGGTCTTTGATTTGCTCAAGGATTAGTGTTTTAGGTATTTGGTTAAGATGTAGAGCCATAAAAGCAAATGTCTGGGTCAAAATTTTGACATTTGTTCGTGACGATTTGTTCGTGACGATGTTGATGGTAGTGGTGAGATAACCTGAGTGGTGGCTTACGCTTTACTAGAGTCTCGAATGTGAAAACTTTAGATAAAATTGGAATTTCCTTTGTTTTCAAATTATATTGTTATTTTAGTTTTTGGTAGTGATAAAGACTGGTGATTTGTGTTGGGCTCTGTGTAGATTAGTACTGCTTTTTAGATTATTAGGTGTTTTGAGTTTTCTGCGTTTTAGTGTATTTTTGATTTCTTCAGTTGGGAGAATTACTTATTTCCACTTTTGACTGAATAGCGAGAATTGTATGGATTATGCAAGTGGTCTATGTTGGTGTGTCTTGGTCTGAGATGTAATCCTGAAAATATGATAATTCTTGCTCTTTAGTTTGCAACAATGTAACCTTTATCATATATTGGTTTTGAGATTTATGCCTGACAATTGGTTTCAAACAGGGTGGATGCTCGGGCATGTCGATGGACTCCAAAAGCAAAGAAAATGCAAGACCAGATGTTTCAATCATTGAATATAATGGTTTTGAGATAGGTGAGCCTTCTTATTTTCATTCTCTTAGTCATATGAACTTGATTATTTGTGACAGATAATTGATGAGCTATTTGTCGTAGTTAGAGTAACGATTGCACTTTATGCACTAATACAAATGGGTTGCCTTTAAATTTGTTACAAGATTTTCTGTTGAGGTGATATATTTTAGGATTTTGAAAAGGGATTAAAACACACAAATTTAACAACAGTGGTGACTCATTTCATCTTTGCTATTCATATTTATATTTGTGCTCATTTTGTGATAGATATGTTCAAAGCTTGCCCTCCTTAATTTCATAGACTGCTTATAACTTGCATTATGAATAAGTGAAAGTACTTGAGGCTATGAAAAACTGGTTTTTCCTTTTTAAATTGTATTCGGTAAAGTTGGTGCAGCTTTCATGTTTGATTTTTCACCTGATGTAGGACCTGAAGCAGAACTTGCAGCAATCTATTCTGTAATAGGGGAGCAACCGGTTCAGATTAGGCAGGTCAGGAGCCGATGTGGCATCTGTTTTTCAATATTATAGATTATTGAACAAGCTTGATTGTGCAGTCCGTACTGATTATAATAACGTAAACATGAAATGTTTTACTTTGAAATTAAGAAAGAAAAGTGTGAATTAAAGAACTTCAGCCAAAATGGTATAATATAACGGAATACACAATTTCAATGATTAAATAAGATATGACTGTACCTGATGGTTTTGTAGATAACATAATATTTTTTGTTATTGAAGTTTAGATGTCGATTCTATTAAGGAAAAATTATATACAATCTGGTTTATGATTGCAGTGTGATTAGAATGCTGGAAGCTTGAAGGAAGAACTTGCAAAATAGTTCCACGGCTGGAGGAAATGCAGAAGAGAAAAATTGAAAGAAAAAATCAATTTCTAGAAGTTGCAGAGGAGATACAAGTTACTTCAAGTGAAATTAATGGAAGCACAAGTTGCATTTCTTCTAAAATGGATGTGGATGAAACTGATTTTGTCTTTGAGAAGGCTTGAACAATTGCACAGGCAGCTCCATGCGCTCCAAAAAGAGTCGGTTGAGTGCTCTTCTTTCTGTTTACACTCTTTCCACATTTCCTGAGAGTTTGTATTTTACATATGCGTACCAGTTTTTCATTTATCTATTCTTTTTTCTTTTGCTGAGTGATAGGCTGAAGCAGATACAGGCCCGTCTAGGTACATTGAACTCGCTTTGCTTAGTTGATATGGATTTCAAACAGACAATCAGTGAGGTTCATAGTTCATACAGTCTAGATAATTCAGAAGGATGCAAATGACTGAGTGTTGACATGAATTAGTCACTTGGTTTTGTGACCTTCTGTGGCATTTGAATCTTAAGGGACTGAGTTGCCAAGAAATTTTGACCAACCTTTAGCCCAAAATGTTTTGGCTTCCATTTCAGTAATGCTTTTTGTTTAAATGTTAAGAGTTCAATGAATATCGACTCAGATATGAAATTCAGTTCAATATATATTATCTAAGCAGCCATACTCAGTTATTGCTTAAGATGATGTATCATGTATACCAGTGACCTAGCTTAAGCTAATTGTTTAGGATTGAGTTAAATAATACATCTAGCGTTTCGTATAGGTTTCCAAATTTATCTTGCATTGGCATTGTAAGCTCATCCCATTCACTTATCTGATTGCATGGGTTTTTTTTTTTTTTGCAATAAATTTTTAACTGGTTTTTAGTCAATTAAGATACACTGATCTTTTCTATTGTGAAGTTATAGAAAAATGGGTGACATTTCTTATTCCAATGGCAATGCCAATGTGAAAGGAAAGAGCTTTGCTCTTGATATGTATAGTTACTTCTATATGCATTTTCCGTACAATCAGTTACATTAATCGAGTAATCCTGGATTCCTGGCTTCTACATCATCTTTTTCCATTTTTTTTTCTTTTGGGGTTCCTATTTCATTTTACACTAGAATGCAAAATAAAATTCTAGCTGACTTATGGCCATATATTAAGATCTGAGAGTGAAAGTTCGTTACTTTACACATTGAATGAAAAGTTCCAGTAATTTTATTATAGAAACATTCTTTTTGACAACAAATATTTGTGATAACAGTTCAGACAAGACATAAACTTGGATTAGAGATGCCGTAAACAAACCCGCGGGATATGTTGCTTGTTGCTTGTTGCTTGTGTAGATCGATCCACGGTTATCTTCACTGTAGATGTGACCATTAAGACTATCTTCACTGTAGATGTGACCATTAAGATCAAAATACGACTTTTCCAAGTTCTCTAGTGGTGAGGAAATTACAAACAAGATAAAGCATGATTGATTTAGATTGAGACTTTTCCGAGTTCTCTGGTGGTGAGGAAATTACAAACAAAATACGAAGTGGGTGATAACAGCTTCCCAAGAAAATTCAACCTTCAGCAAACAGCTGGAGCATCTTTTAAAAAACGACAGAGAAGAATGAAATAGCTGTGAGAGATGCCTTTGCTTCTGGTTCAAAGCATCTTTTAAAAAACGACAAACAGAGAAGAATGAAATAGCTGTCGAGATCAGTAGTGGACTAGTTGCTGAGAAGTCTATATTTGATAAACGGTTGTCCAACGACCTGATAAATTCACAAAGAGAGATAGATTCATCCTTCTAGTTTCTTCAACTAGCATTCATCTCAACTTTTTGACTCTCTTGAATAGAGATCGATGGCTGAATTTCTCACTTTTGGTGCTCAAGAATTGCTGAAGAAAGTGGCTTCACTGGCCGCTCAAGAGTTCGATCTTGTATGGGGATTCCATGGAGAAATAACAAAGCTGCGTGAGTCAGTGCTCATGCTTGAGGCTGTGCTACGAGATGCTGAACATCCGCGACAAGATCAGGGAGAGGCTGTGAAGCTCTGGGTGAAGAAGCTTGAAGACATAGCTCAGCATGCCGACGATGTGTTGGATGATTATGGATATGAGCTTCTCCGGCGTAAGGTGCAATTGCGAAACCAGATGAAGAAAAAGGTGCAAGATTTTTGTTCCCTCTCCAATCCCATTATATTTCGTGTTAAAATGGCACAGAAAATTAAGAAGATCAACACATCTTTGGATGAGTTGAATAAGAAGGCGGGTGTTATTGGCTTAGTTGCTAGACGATCCGTGGATGCAGCAACTTCCCATGGTATAAGCATTGAGAGGGAAACCTACTCTATCTTAAAACAAGATGAAAACAATATCATTGGAAGGGATGATGTTGCGGCAGATACAGTTCAAGCCCTGACCCAATCACACCCTAATCTGGAAAGTGATCTCCCGGTTTTGGCCATTGTGGGTATGGGAGGGCTTGGAAAGACAACTTTGGCTAAATTAATATATCATGAATCTGAGATAAGTAAGCACTTTGAGAAAAAGATGTGGATATGTGTATCTACCCATTTTGAAGTCAATTCAATTCTGAGAGGGATCCTGGAATATCTTAAACCAGAAGCTGCAGTGAAAGGTATAGATGCAATATGTAACATTCTTCAAGAAGAGTTGAAAGGAAAGAGATACCTTCTTATACTTGATGATGTATGGAATGAGGATGGTGAAAAATGGAACGATTTGAAGAATTGTTTGCTAAGAATTACCGATGCCCAAGGAAGCAGCATTGTTGTCACAACTCGCAGTGACAAAGTTGCAAAAACTGTGGAGACCCTTCCTAGGTGTGATTTGAGAAAACTATCAGTTGATGAGTGTTGGCTTATATTGAAGAATAAAGCAGTTCCTGTCGGAAGTGTTCCTATACTTGAAGATCATGAGAGAATTGGAAGGGAGATTGCCAAAAAGTGTGGAGGTGTACCATTAGTGGCAAAGGTATGTTATATTATACATTTGAAGTTTTACCATGCTTTCTTTTTGCTTTGATTTGATAACAAGAATTTCTATTCCAAATATTGTTGATGTAGGGGAAATTAAACAAATAATAGTGAGCGGTTAATATTCAATTGAAGATGACTATAGTATTGTTGTGTTGAAATCTAATTCCATTCCCAATCTAATTGTAGGTATTAGGAAACATCATGCGCTCTAAAACGAGCAATGAATGGAGTTCAATTATGGAAAGTGAAATATGGGACTTGTCGGAAGAAGAAGACAGAATCATGTCAATCTTAAAGTTGAGTTTTGATGAATTGAAATTTTCATCATTGAAACAATGTTTTGCATATTGCTCAAAATTCATCAAAGACTCTGTAATGGAAAAGGATGACTTGATCCAACTTTGGATGGCTCAAGGATGGCTTCACCCCACCAAAAGTAATATGGAGATGGAGGATATAGGGAACAAATATTTCAACATTTTATCAGAAAAATCCCTTTTTGAAGACGTTGGAACGTATCGTGATGGTAATGTAAGATGCAAGATGCACGATCTTGTGCATGACCTTGCAGAACGAGTGTCAAACATGACAAACAGCCGCTCACTATTTTCAAAGGGAGAAGCACTTGGGAACACCTTGCCTAACTTTAGATCTTTGCGTGTGTTAAATTTATACAAGGCAGACATTGACAAGTTGCCGAATTCAATTGGAAAGTTGACACACTTGAGGTATCTGAATGTTATGGAAACAAATGTGAAAGCATTTCCAAAATCAATTGGTCAGCTTTATTACCTTGAGACGTTTAAAATGCCTTATCATGTTGAAGAGTTCCCAAAGATGATTGCTGATATGATCAACTTGAGACATGTTTATTTTGGTAAATATGCGAAAGTTCCGGTTGGGGTATTGGGAAGATTGACTAATCTCAGATCATTACCTTTTCTGAAGGTGGGTAAGGAAACTGGACCTAGAATTGAGGAACTGGGTGGGTTAAACCATTTGAGAGGCACCTTATCCATCTATAATCTGGAGCATGTAAGAGATGGAGAAGAAGCTGTGAAAGCAAAGTTAGTTGATAAGAAACATATACGTGAGTTAACTCTCCACTGGAAGCTTAGTAGACCAAGCAACAATGTTGACAATGAGGATGATGTACTTGAAGGTCTGCGACCACATTGTAATTTGGAAATTTTGAAGATTCAGGGGTTTATGGGTGTTAAGTTTCCATCATGGTTA
>BDJD01001105.1:140570-165363 GCA_002564525.1 Rosa multiflora | reverse complement strand
AAGTTGAGGATACGAGGAGTGGAAAGTGGTATGCCTATAGCAAGTATTTTAAGCAATAAACTGACTACTCTCACTCATCTCGATATAAGGGGTGTCGAGGGACTTACTAGTCTTCCGGAAGGGACGTTAAGAAACAACAAGAATCTTGAATCTCTGTATATAAGCAACTGTCCGGAGTTAAGCTGCATTGCTCCCCATGGATTTGACTGCTGCGCATCTGTTGAGAAACTAACTATTGAGAAGTGTCCTAAGTTGAGGTATTTATCTGATGGGCCACTCCCACTCTCTCTCAAGAAGTTGGAAATAAGAGATTGCTCCAGTCTAGAGTCCATGTGTTCTCAGTTATCCAGTTTACCTGATGGGCTACAATACTGCACATCTCTTCAAGAATTGGAAATATCCAGGTGTCCTCAGTTATCCAGTTTACCTGATGGGCTACAATACTGCACATCTCTTCAACGACTGGAGATATGGAGCTGCCCAGAGATAACGTCCATTCCAGCCCAATGCTGCACATCTCTTCAAGAACTGGACATACAGAGCTGCCCAAAGATAACATCCATTCCAATTCCATCTGCGGGCCTCCCGTCCCTTGATCAACTGGTGCTTGTGGAGTGTCCTGAATTATCAAGCCTACCGAGTGGACTAGGGTGCTGCACCTCTCTTGTTCATTTGAGGGTAAGAGAGTGCCCTAAGGTAACATCCATTCCAATTGGCAGTCTCAGTACAACCCTCCGAATCTTGTGGGTAGATAATCCAGAGTCTCTTCCAATTTTACACGGCGGCTTCACATCCCTCCGTCATTTGCAAATCAAAGGATGTCAAAGTACACAAATTGATCTGCAATTTTGTCAAATCCTTGAGGATTTGACAATAAGTGATTGTCCTAATCTCGAGACTGTTCCAAGTTTAGACACGCTCACATCCCTCCGTATATTGTCGATTTATGATTGTTCCAGATTAACGTGGCTACCCAGTGGGTTAGCAATGGCATCCCCACACGTATTCACCCGTCTCACGGGATTGAGCATTGGTGGGTTTTGGAATGAGCTGGATTCATTCCCGGCTCTTCAGGTTCTACCACAACTTGAAACATTATGGATCTACGGGTGGCCGAAGCTCAAGTCTCTGCCTGAACAAATTCAACACTTGACGTCTTTGACCTATTTGTGGATACAATCCTTTGATGGACTGGAGGCTATTCCAGAATGGTTGGGAAATCTTGCATCTCTTCACTCCTTACATATTTTCGATTGCAAGAATCTGATGTATCTACCTTCCGTCCAAGCTATGCAACGCCTCACCAAATTAGATTGGCTAGATATCTCCAATTGTCCCCTTTTGAGCGAAAGATGCACCGCGGAGAGCGGCCCAGAGTGGCCTAAGATTTCTCATATTCCAGACATCTCTGGTAACTCTTTCCTCTACCTCTTTTCTGAATTGGTCAGTATTCATATCACTTTAATTGTGCTTGTTGTTTGTAAAAGAATTATAGTTATTATTTTGTATGCCTCATTTTATATAAACCAGTGACAAGAATACTTTTTGACTCTTCCTTCTCACTCTTGAGCTCGATGCAGAAAGAATAATATTTTGTTTGAAAACAAGTTTTGTTCCATCTGCTAGAGCTAGAAGAACTCTGCTCATTTTACAATATTTGCAGGAAGGACAAAAAAAGAAAAAAGTTTACTCTGATTTTTAGGTTTCATTAACAATGGTGATACAAAGAACCCAAATGTGAAGGGATTGTTGTTGTGCAAACCGTATAACTTTATTCGGTGACTTCTAAACCGTATATTCTTGTCCAGTTTTCTTTAATTTTATCTCCAGCATTAACCAAATTTCTTTTTGTGGTTAGTTAACGGACAGGTTATTGCATAAACAGTTGAAGCTATGTGATACATCAATCAAGAATAAGAGGTGCCTATGGGAGTATCTCAGTTAGGAATTGCTTCAAGTTTCACATCAACTTACTTTCTGTGTTCGGTGTGCTGTATTTACAGGAGCATCTACTATTTTATGTAAGTTCAACCAAAAAGATAAAAAACAATTATCTTGTATACCTCGTTTACGCGTTTTCTAAACTATCATTTGGAAATTCACTCTCCAGTCGCCACTACAAAGTAATAGTTCTTTTAGGTATTTCGTAGATTGCAATCATGGGGCTGTTTAAATTACAATATAACCTACTAAATATGTCTACACAATATAACTTTTCTAATCATATGAACCAGTACCAAGAATGGTTTGGCTCCTTGATCTCATTGTCGTGAAATCGGTTCTCTTTTCGACTCATTTTAGTAATCCGTCATTTAGTTGAGGAAAAGAATCAAATGAGCTTTTAATTAATAAGAAAAAACTGAAGTACAAACTTTGCCATAGCAAGTAGCTAATGTTAATGCTTGAACGCTGGGTTTTTAAGTTTGTTGAAGCTACATTGTTAAAGAACTCTTACTGTAAATCATATGAGTCTTGTCAGAGACTGCTAAAGCTACTGCTAAAGCATTGCAGTACGCACTTAGATTTGTTTCTATCATTGACCAAACTTCTTTTTTATTGAATTTTGAAGCTATGTGACACACCAGCTGCAAGATAAATACGGATATGTGTCCAGTTGCAGAAGATTACTTCTGTTTTAGCTCTAAGGGTTCAGGGGCAAGCATTCCTCATTTCTTGAACTTTTGCGTTGAAACAAGGCAAGCTTTCACATTTTCTTTTCTTCTGTTCTTTCCCTAGTCTCTGCTCTATATTTTCCTTATTTTGTTCGTCACTTATTTGTTTTTGCAGGGGCATCTTTCACTGCAATTCTATATTCTAAAGCACGGGCGCTGGATGAACAGTGCCGCGCTAAGTGATGAGACAATTTCACCTCCTGCATTTTTGCGCGATTTTCTGATCCACCCAAACGTTTTGTTTCCCCCACTGCCTCATTTGCTGAATTGCTGGGTGGGTTCTGCTGACACTGAAAAAAAAAAAAAGAGAAGAGAACATGGGAAGAAAGGAAAGAGAAGAATTTGAGAGGGTTATTCTCCTCGCAAAAAGAGAGAGAGAGAGGTGGAGAGAATTGTTGGATTGATAGAGAGCGAGAGACAGAGGTTGTTCCCTTAACAGATATTTAGTTTTTTTTTTTCTTCAGAGAATTTCTTCAAACTCGTTCTGAATCTTTGCATGTCACTGATTTTGAATTTGGGTCATGCAGGTGTTGTTGAGATTGTTATTCATTTTGTGGCCTATGGATTTTCAGAGAGAGGATGACCGCAGTATTGAAACAAACTAAGTGAGGTATGTAGAGTGAATGATTCTCCTTAGTCTGCATACCCTAATCTTTTGTATTTTGCTTCTCTACTTTGTTGTTCCGTATCTTTCATATTTTGCTTCCTCCTCATGGGTCTGAAGTTTTCATAGGTGCCCTTCCTAAAGATGCCTCAGAAAAAGCGTTGAGGAAGGGCAACTACTTCAATCACACCTCTTCCATCCTATCACTCTAAGTCTCTATACCAGTATCATAGGGCAGCTTCTCTAAACAACAAATCCTTCATCCTCGGCAAGAAGTTCGTCAAAGCTTACATTCCAGGTACGCCTGCTCAAGGAAGCTACCACTTCTTCTGGCGTTGCGTGTTCTCGGTTCTGTTTATTGCTTGCATTCTGGATTAGTAAAGTAATTGCTTATGAGTTTGCTAAATTTCTGCTTTCAAATTACATTTTGTTACAGCTTCTCTGCTGAAATTTATGGAAACTGGTAAATTTCATAGACAGATTTTTCTGTTTTTTTTTTTTTTTGTCTGCATGTAATGTTGATATCTATGTTCGCAATTACTCATCACTATATACAGGTATTGGTTGCCATGATATAGCTAATCATTGCCGTTCAGTTATTGGTTGCCACAAGTATTATCCAAATAATACAGGATGTGATGCACCTCATGAGTTGGGTTTCAATTATGAGTATCCTGTAAGATTAGGCAAGCTGCTTTAAGTAATAATCAAAATATAGAGAACTAGCTAAATAATTGGTCATTGTTTTTTTGTAATTTGGTACTGTAATTTGATCTACCTAAATGAGTTTGTGCGTGGAATTGTGTGGAGGCCAATGGCGGTTGATTGCAAAAAATTAATATTGGTATATTTAAAAAAAAAAAAAAAAATCGTAAGCTTTTTGGTTCTTGCATAACTGGAATTTGCTCTGCTGTGTGCTTTTTTATGTATCAACATCTGCATTGATTGTATTTGATTATTTTCAAGGTAATGTTTCTTTTAACGGGGCCAAATGGAGTCAATTTCTCATAGTTTCAATGTGGTTGCAGGAATCACTGTTCAAATTCTGCCCAGACAAGGAATGAATGTTTAAAGGTAGTTAAAAATAACTACTGTGCTTGAAAAAGAGGTAATGCTCTTCTCTCTCCATTTATCTGTGTATGAGTGTGAAAAGAGATTTAACATTCTTCTTTCATGCTTATACATGTGCTCTACAAATGCTTATATTCTGAGTCTCTACCTCAAGTTCTAACCATTTATGGCCTCTGGTTACTACTTACACTAACACTGAAGCCATTTGTATACAAAATTTAATGTGCCAAAGTTTGCTAACTCTTTATTTAGTTAGTAAGAAGTCAGAATAAAGAAACTGGTCGAAGATTTTTACAACTATTTAGTAGGCTGTAATCTGTATAACATTTTCTTTGTTTATTGAAGATAGCTCTAAGTAACTTCTGTTAGATATTAACAAGAAACAAAATAAAATTGGATAGGCTGCCCAGAATTGAATATCAAGTTAAATTACAATTGTTGAAATTGTTTACAGATAATAGTAACAATGCGCACAACAAGAATTCAAGATATCCAACCCTTAGAAAACGACCTCCAAATCAAAGTGCAGGTTTGCAGACTGTGCCCATCTCCCTCAAGTCCACTTCATTGTTTCTATTTGATCGACTACTGCCAGATGGCTGGCCGTATAGAAAACATTGAGATCCTTTCAGCTAAACTATATATCTTTTCTTCCATTTAGATTTTTTATGCTCCTACTGTTTTGGTGCATCCCTATATTAAACAGATACATTACCTATATTAACCGCAAGTATTACCCCTGGAACTGTGTTGATCATTCGAATTGGAAGGTTACCGAGTAGTGCCATTTGTGTTCATGTCCTGTGATCAATTTACATGTAGTTTGAGTGTCATTGGGCTGTAGATTTTAGAAAATGTAAAACAATACCGTTTATAGATGTATAATGTATCTAAGGTTTGTAGTTGCAGTATTATTAAGCTGAACCATATCGACAATATACCCGCAGCATCGTTTGGGCTGCAATATATAGTATCAGACTATTTTCCTGTGGTCTGCAGGAAAATCCAGGACTTGATTCTATCTTGGTGCCAAGCCAACAGGTTCCCTTTCAAAAAAAGAAGAAGAAGCTTTCAGTTTGTGAGTTTGAAGTGGCGTTCAAAGTGCTGCATGAAAAGGTATAACCTTGTGATTCATCATTACATTTTTGCTATCCTTGTCCAGATAGGAATTATGTACTACATATGTAATCCAACTCTTCCTTATCCTTTTGCAGCAAATTAAGAGAAAATGTGTGCTACGAAGCAGTATTGTGGATTTTAGTCCTGTACTCTTGTTGTACTCCAAAGCAACTCATAACCATCAAATCCGACTTCTTCGGATAGAAACACTGGTGATACCCGACGGATGATATGGCATAGCTGAAACAAGCTCAGATTTGTGAGGTTAAGGCCAATCTTGAATTGATTTTTCAAGGCAGTTTAAGCTCATGTTCAAGCAGGAAGATCTTTGCCTTCAGGTTGCTTCAGTTTGAATGAAGTAGCCATTTTACAAACTTTTGCGTGTCAAGTAGAGCATATGTAGAGGTGCTCTGAAATCCTCTTGTTCCAGGTTGGTGAAACTGATCAACAGATGGTTCTTGGAAGAACAGATGGCTAGGCTAGATCTATGTTGTGCCAAACTATTGTACAATGTAAATTCTTGATATTGAAATCAATTGCAGACTGCTACATGACTAAGTCCTGCACTCTAAATGAGTTGGCTGAACATATATATCTAGTGAACTATTGGATGAGATTAATTATTTACAGTTCATATATCCTTTCTGGCATTAACTTATTGGTATCTAATACTAGTGTATATATGAATCGTGTCATTGACAGATTAAGACCTTGTATGTGAGCAATGACTTTGTCGGAGATGTTCCTTTAACAAAGAAAATTCTTGCTGCATTAAATACTGATGAGCAGGCTAAACATGGTTGTGGATGCTAATGGATTTACAGTTTATTTGTGCTAGTTTTAGGAAAGAAGAAAACTATATTAGTGGTGGCTTATCATTGATTTGGCTGGAAGTTGGATTTTTTTTCCCCCTTCATTTCCCAGATGGAAAGATTGGTGGTAATATTTGCACTTATGCCGTGTTATTTGCTGTTTGATTTAATGTAAGTGGGTACTTTTCTTATGAACAGGCGCTCTAGCAATCACAGTGGCAAATCCAACTGATCTTGTAAAAGTTAGACTTCAAGCTGAGGGAAAACCACCACCAGGCGCACCAAGGTGCTATTCTGGTGCACTAAATGCATATTCCACCATTTTGAGACAGGTTGTGCATTGATACTGGAATTTTTTTTTTCCCCTTAAAAAAAATTTCAGGGAGCACCATTGAATTGTTCTTTTTCTGACTTTTTAAAATGGATACTTTGCAAAAAAAAATCAGGAGGGAGTTGGGATCTCTGGACTGGAATTGGACCTAACATTGCATGTAATGCTATCATTAATGCTGCTGGACTAGCCAGTTATGATCAAGTGAAGCGGGTAAACTCATCACGAATGGTCATCATTCCCTTTTGAAGTGAAACTCTTATTACTCAATTTTTAATGTGTAAAATTTCTACACAGACACTTTTGAAAATTCCTTGGTTTAAGGACAATGTTGTCACTCATCTTTTTGCTGGTCTGGGGGCAGGTTTCTTTGCCGTCTGCATTGGCTCACCAGTTGATGTGGTAATATATCTATAATATCTATTCATATGTGAAATCTTTCTGACTGGTCTTTAGTTAAGTAGTCCTGGTTTCTAGTGCATTGCTGTCATATCTCTTGATAATTTGGGATAACGGCACATGTCTGTTAGCAGAAAACATCCCTCATATTTGTTAATGCTGAAGAAGGTTGCACTTAATTAATAGTTTTACCAATTCTTTTTTGGATCTCAACTTTTACTTCTATGTGACTTCATGTCATTCTCTTGTTCAAGCTCTGATTATTCAAAGTTGTTAACTAGTCTCTGATCTGTAAGGTAAAATTGGATGACCAATATATCATAACTCGGTAAGTATGGAGTAAATGATGTGGTTGCCTGATTTCCTGTACTGGTTAATTTGAACCTATTCCAGATGCATACAGCCTCAGATTAACTTTTTTTTTTTTTTCGTGCTCTTCATCTTTTATCAGTTAAGAATGATTGGAGATTCTTCTGCTTACAAAAACACAATCGATTGCTTCGTTGAAACTTTGAAGAATGATGTATGAACGATTCCTTCCTGTAACTTTCAGCATATTCTTCATTTCCTAATATATTTATAAAGTTCAGAAGTCGTCATAATCAAATATTTATGTGTCCTTATGAGTGAGATGTTGATTTGAAAGCTTTTACATTATAATTGTTGATCCAAACAGAATATGCAGGTGGTTTAGTTTCCATGCCATTAGCATATATGCCATTGTATCTTTATTATGAGAGAGTAGGTTTCTACCTTCCAACAATAAGAATATTGTTATTTACGATTTGTTGTTTTGCAGGGACCTCTGGCCTTTTATAAGGGCTTCATCCCAAATTTTGGACGGCTAGGATCTTGGAATGTGATCATGTTTCTAACCCTTGAGCAGGTACAAGTTTCGACACCTTCCCTGTTTATTAGTACAGATTTCCCACGTACGGCATCAGAAGCCATTGGTGAGACACCAGGCTTCTTATTTCTAGTAGCACTTGCATCACATAAGTTGCACAATCACATCAGAAATCAACTTAAACATAAAAGTAAAGTCTATAAAGACGAACACCTTGTAATGTTTCTGCTCTAACGCCTCATGCTTTCCTGCTGCAGCCTGCTTTTCACATAACAAGGATGGCAAGCCTTACAAAGGTAAAGGCTTTAAGATTATTTTGTTTTTCCAAAGCTTATAGTACAAGTTTCCGAGTCTGTGTGCTGAGATAAGTTTCTCTGGAAAATTTTGACATTGCAGAGAGTCCACCGATCATAAATAGAAATGGAGCGACTGGGAGCTATCCTGGTTGCACTAATCTTTCTTATCAGAGAGCAGTAGATGATGGCGCTGATATAATCGATTGCTCGGTCCAAATGTCAAGTGATGGAGTTGCCTTCTGCTTAGATTCCATAGACCTCAACTCGGGCACCAATGCATTGACTCAATTCATGACCAAGAGTGAGACTATCCCTGAACTTCAACCTGAAGCTGGAGTCTTCTCGTTCCAGCTCACATGGGAGGAGATTCAGTCCTTAAAACGTAAGCTTCCTTAAATTTTCACCATTTTTGAAGTGCTTATCGTCCTAATTGATTGGGCTAGCAAACTTCTGATAATCTCATTAACAACTTTGTTATTTCAGCCCAACTGCAAAGTCCCTATGGAACCAAGGAAAACGTGTATAGAAACCCAGCTAACAAGGATGCTGGCAAACTGGTGATCCTTAATGAATTCCTAGAGTTCGCCAAGGAAAAGGCAACTACTGGAATTTTGATCGACATTCAGGTAAACCTTGTTTGACATTTCAGTCTAATTCTCATTGTTGCACAACAATGTTTGATCTGAACAATAAATATTACCTATGTTCTCAGAATGCACTGTACCTAGCATCAAAGGCGGGTCTGGACATTGTTGGTACCGTAACCTCTGCCTTGAAAAATGCCACACTCGACAAGCAATCGACTCAAAAGGTCATGATCAAATCAGATGGCACTTCAGTCTTGTCTAAATTCGCTGATGAGAAAGCATACACAAGGGTGTACAACATTAAGGAGGAAATAGGTGCTACACCAAAGCAATCAATTGAAGAGATCAAGAAGTTTGCAGATGCAGTAACTGTCTCCAGAAATTCGGTTATTCAGTCCACCAGTTCCTTCATCTCGGGAGAAACTCACGTCATCAAGGAATTGCAGGCTGCAAATCTTTCGGTGTACATCAATTACCTGAAAAACGAATTCATCAGTCTCATATTTGATTCTCTCTCGGACCCCATTACCGAAATAGCTACAAAATGATGGGACATTACTGAAAGCAGCTAGAGAATCTATTCGTGCTCTTCATCTTTTCTCAGGTTAAGTTAAGAATGATGGGGGATTCTTCTGCTCACAAAAACACAATCGATTGCTTCATTAAAACTTTGAAGAATGATGTATGAACGATTCCTTCCTGTACCTTTCAGCATATTCTTCATTTCCTAATATATTTATAAAGTTCAGAAGGCGTCAAAATCAAATATTTATGTGTCCTTATGAGTGAGATGTTGATTTTGAAAGCTTTTACATTATAATTGTTGATCCAAAAAGAATATGCAGGTGGTTTAGTTTCCATGCCATTAGTATATATGCCATTGTATCTATATTATGAGAGAGTAGGTTTCTACCTTCCAATAATAAGCATATTGTTATTTACGATTTGTTTTTTTGCAGGGACCTTTGGCCTTTTAGAAGGGCTTCATCCCAAATTTTGGACGGCTAGGATCTTGGAATGTGATCATGTTTCTAACCCTTGAGCAGGTACAAGTTTCGACGCTTTCCCTTTTTATCTTCTTCAGCCTTTTGAGCGTCTGGTCTGTGCGGTGGTTTTCTGTTTTCATGTCAGTAGCAGTCCGAACTGCAGCTTAGAAATATGTGATGGGAATCAGAACATCTATATAAATAATTAGCCACTTCTGATGAATCTTTATTGAAACTTATCTGTGAAACTGTTTTTTTTTTTTCTTCTTTCTAGAAACCTGGACAGTTTTCCTTCTGTAGATTGCTTTCTTGTCTCTCAAATTAACCTGAATTGCTTTTCTCATCTCTTATTCTTCTGGCAGGCTAAGAAGTTCGTGAAAAGTATAGAGTCAAATTGCAGGGGTAGCATCTAGAGCAAACAATAGTTGTTTTAGAGAATAATAAGGCCCTCGACAAACCTTTTTCTCCCGCACTTTTTCTAGCTGAGGAGAAGAATCATCTGAAGGAAAACTGCTTATTGGAAACTAAGAGGTTTAGAAATAATTAGCATTCGTTTTCTGGATTACATATCTTTCCTTTGTCATCATATTGATGAATTGTGATTATAAAATTTGTATATCAAGGCTCTAAATGCTTTGTTTGCAAAGCCAAATGCCATCTCTTTGTCATCACCAATGAACTTATTGAGGATGGCATGCAGACCTATCCTTATTGGATTTTTCTTTTCCAGTACAGGATTCGTTAATTTCAGAAAACTACGGTAAAACATGAATGATGATGCATATTCATAGAACAATAAGATAATGGTTCTTCAATATCTGAATAACTTTCAGGAGTGGATCTTGAATCTAACTTATAGAAAGTAGAAATTTGGTACATTCATGGTGTATGAATGTTCCATGTGCCTCTGGTTCCTTAAGGTGCTTAGATAGTTGCCACCTAAGTTTCTCTGTGAAAAAAGACTAGTCTGTTTATTCATCTTCTCCATTTCATTACGTCACTTGCTATCTCTCTGTTTTCTAGATCAAAAGGTTTAAAATCTCTGGCTCTATTCTGCAGTACATAACAAAGACCTCAAAGTCCTCTACTCAATAACTTTGTCACATGGCCTAGTCCCACTTCTTCCAAACAAAGACTTCCAAGTTCTGCCAACTGCCAAGCAAAGTCAACCTTGGTGTACAGGCCCTTAGCAACTGGAGCATCTATTGGCCAAAAAACAGCTAGAGATGTCCACAACCACTGTTAAGACATATATCAAGAGTGCATCTCTTATCCAAAAGCAGCTAGAGAATCTGGCAGAACTTCAGAGAGGAAAAATGGGGAAGAAAAATGATATCCACTTTAAATAACTAAGGACTTCATTCTGTCGGTGAAAGAAAACCAGAAAATAATGCCAGTAAGGATGTAATGTAGGTTGTAAATACCATGCAAGTGCCATGGAAACATATTCATTGATTTTGAGTCCATATCCTAAATGATCTAATCATAATAATTGTCTCACTTTGTGCCTCTTCCTATGACACTGAGCAAGATTTAGTGTACCTGATATTATAGTCTAGAAATTATATGCTACTAGACAACTTTTATGAGTTCTCATTGCAAGTATTTCAATCAGAAGTTCCCCATTTAGAGGTCGCCGGATGGCAATGTCAATGGAGAACAATATATTCTGTTAGCATCTGTTAATAGCTGTGAAGGTCTGAGAAACATTTGCCAATTATACTTGCAGGGAAGGGAATTAAGATACCTTCAAAGCAAACATTCCAAACAAAGAAGATCCCTTCAAAGAACGATCAGCGCTGGAAGGCTCATCGTTAGGCACATTATTGATAAATAATCCATATAATCCCATAGCAAATATTAGCATGACGTACAGTTCCAGCAAGATAAATATCTGCATCAAAGAGGTAAAGGTTGCAGACAATGAGTTTTACCATGTCAGGAAAGAAAGAAGTGGGCAATTTAGTATATTACATAATAATTCTATATTACGTACTAAAAGAAAGTGGATAATGGCTAAGCATATTGGAGATACAATATACAAAGAAAATTCTGAAAGTTTACCAATTGCTTCAACTAGTCGCAGAACCATTTGTCCAGTGTGATGCCCTTTGACACAACTACCCCATTAAACACAACCCTGCAAAGTTGAATGTAATATGAGTATGAACAAGAGCAGAAACTATAGTTAATAGTGTAATTATATCTTACATTGATATGTTCAGAGTTGAAGACCTCAAGGCATTTATTTTTTTCTCCTCAAGTAAGAATAGAGAACATATGGAAAAGAGAAATTACATTGAGAAAGCACAATAGTGAACCAGCCAATGAACCTCCAACAGCCAGTAGTGCCAAAAATCGGAAGTCAAATATTGTCTGCTCAACAATAGACATGTAAGAAATGGTCAGAACAGATTGTTCTTTGTTAATAAAACAAAAATCCAAGCACATGAGGAATGAAATCCTAATTGTATTTGACATTGATACCAACAAAACAGGAAAACCAAAAGGTAAAAGAATCCAAAATCTGCTTCTGAACTGTTTGAAACAGAATATTTTCGGATGGCATTATCTTTATATGCAGCTAAAGTAAGCAAAAAGTAGCTCTTAGATCATGTGCATCTTCTCTAAATCTTTATCTAATGTATTTCAGAGTTTCATTTCTTTTAAGTTCATTGCATAATAAATCTTAGTGACTTTTGTGACACCTAAACAGCTTTCTGAAACCAGGGGAATCTGAAGTACTTTGATCCGGTGATATCTACAGAGGAATTGACTCGACCCTGCTGAGGTTTGTCAATGAAATCCTATTGATTGAGTTGCTTCACTATCACTATTTCTTATTCTTTTTTAATTCTCAGCAGCAGTCTAATCTATCAAACAGATAATCCGCATATAGTTGCCAGACTTAAATGACTAATCCCAAGACATCCACTACAAATAACCGAATACAAGTAACAAACTGCGAAACATTCCCAACACATAACGAAGCAAGCATAGTGAAATGGTTAAATTCATGTACTCTTTCAATGGAAGACTCAGCAGACTTGGCAAACCGAGCAAACAGGCTGCCGTTGGCAAGGGCGTAGTTGAAGCTCGGCTCGGGCGGTCTGGAGGAAGCAGGATAAGCATTTGCTGAGGTTTCAGTGGAGGAAACTACTGTTTGACTTGGAGCTGATGATGATTTTGATTCCGGGGAAGATGGGGAGCTGAGAGAAGAAGCAATGATGGGATGAGTGAAGCGCTTGAAGGTGTTTAGAGGGCAGCGGCCGATCGGCGATGCGACGGAGAATGGGGAGGCGGAGATGGAAGTGAAGAGAGCCATTGTTGACAGAGAGAGGGGGAGAGAGAGTAAGAGAGGGTTTTAGAAAGACGGAGCTAAGCTAGAGACTTTTCTGTGGCATTGCATGGCGAGTGAGTAACGGTAATTTGGGAACGTCAGTGGACTTTACGCGCGGAAGAAGCGCGTGGAAATTTGGGCTAATGCGGGAACAGGGAAAGTGATCTATCATCTATGCGAACTTGGCTTCTCATTGGCGAGTGCAAAGTTATATGCTTTATAATTTTTATTTTATTTTATAGCGGTGTTATTTACACACCTATTTTCTCTATTCACACCTTCATATTTTTCTATTACTTTAATTTAATTTTCTTTTACAAATTACCCTAATTATCCTCTCTTGCAATTGTGTTTTCTTTTTTTTATTTCTTTTTTCTATTTGGCAAGTTTCATGAATTAACCATTATTATACAATAAATCAATTTTCTTATTACTTTAATTTAATTTTCTTTTACAAATTACCCTAATTATCCTCTCTTGCAATTATGTTTTCTTTTTTTATTTCTTTTTTCTATTTGGCAAGTTTCATGAATTAACCATTATTATACAATAAATCAATTTTCTTTGCTACTAAGATCTTCCAAGTAATACTAATTTTCAGCAATAAATATGGTTTTACTGTCCACATTGTCAGGTAAAAAGGTATCAGACCTAATTCAACATTGTGAAGAGAATGCCAATACAATAACTGCCAATACAATAACTAGTTGGTTATTTAGAGTAGGAGTTATAGTTACTGAACTGAAATGTATAGATAGTAAAAAGTTGGTATGTATATAAAAATGAAATGCATAAACCATAGTTGGGGGTGCAAAATCAGAGAGTAAAAAGTCGCGTATGAACTTACAGAGTTGCAGCGGAACTTTGTATGGTTTGATTGACTTTCTAGTGCAATAAAGGGCTGCCTTCTTCTTTAAAAAAAAAAAGTATATTGGAGCATGAATAACCCAAATAATTTGGTAAAAAAATAACAAAAACCAATGTACCAGTCCACAATATTGCTTCATAAAAATAAAAGTTAATAAACAAGTGTAACTAGAAGCATCAAAACCAATCAATCCTCAATAAAAAAAAAACACAAACCCTTGCTGAAACCCCACCTCCACCCCCATAAACAACCACTCGTTATCTCTGAAACCCCCTTCAACTCGTATTTGTATAATTTTCCTATGGCAAAATCTTTCGTATTCTAGCATAATATAGTAAAACAAATCATGTCTATAATCATAAAGCTATCATAATTAGGTTGTTGTAAAGTTATATAGTTGCTCAATGGATTCAAATACACCAAATATTTTCAGTTAGAATCTTACCAAGAATGATGGATTCAAAGGGACTCGAATGATCACTGAACTCATATTTTTCTCACATGTCTCCATTGCCAATCAAGTGTAAAATTTTCTCCAAAGATGGGTCTAAAGTTGCTTGTTCTGCTTTGATTGAACTTCAGGAAAAATAGAGGGGGTGTGTGAATAGAGAAAAATGATGTGTGAATAGCACTACCCTTATTTTATTTAGGAAATTTTATTATTTATACACGCTGCTAGGATGGGATCACCAGCTTCATTTCTGAAAACAAAGCCACCAGCTGCAGACGAAGAAGCAAAAACCGAACTGTCAAACTTGCTCTAATTTGGGGGAATCCACTTGATTAAACATTGATCAGAGCGTTTAAGTGAATCCTTTGAATTTGAAAGTATGTAAGAATTGTAGGAATTAGTTGTAGCAAAGAAAACTTTGGTTGAGTTAAAAGCTTGATTTCCAAAAATAAGATCATTTCTAGCACGCCAAATGTAGCAGGCTGTATGTAAAATCATGGCAAGCGGATCACAATCTTGAATATGAAGTTTTGAAACAAAGTCTAGCCAATCAAAGAAAGAACCTTGCCGATTTTCAAGATGGAGGTGAAGGAGTAAAAGGGACCAGATTAGTTTAGTAATTGGACAGTGAAAGAACAAGTGATCAGAATTTTCTATATTGGAATAACAAAGAGGATAGTTTTTGTTAATAAAGTTGCTTGTGAAGATATTATCCCTAGTAGATAAACCGTTTTTGATTAGCTGCAAGGCAAAAATTTTGATTTTGGGAGGGGGTTACATTTTGTTTCCACATCTTGAGAAGAACGTTGGACTTTGAGTGAGCAATTTGGTTTTGGGTTAGTAGTTGAGAAGCCGATTTTAGTGAGAATTTACCATTACCATTGGGGCCCTAAATCATCTCATCGACTGATGGGAAAAAAGAAATTGGAACATCAAGAATAGCATTGACTACTTCAGCAAGGAGAACTGAAGAGAGCTTTGGGACACTCCAATCTCCATTTCAGAAAAATAGTCAGCTACTAACTCTCCAGTATTGACAAAATTAATTAGAGGAAAAGGATAGACCCAATTAAAGAACCGGAATCAATTTTCCATCCCCAACAATCCAACGTAAACTAGAAGCAAGTGGGTCCCTAGCATCTAGGGTACCTTTCTAGGCAGTAGAAGAAGTTTTTTTAAGCACAGTCCTGAAAGAATGATGTTTCAGATACTTGGCTTTGACCAGCCTAACCCACCAGTTATTTGGATCAGTAAGAAGCCTCCAGCCTAACTTAGCTAGTGTATCTTAATTGAAATGTGAAAAAGGTAGTAAACCTAAGCCACTCTTTTCTTTTGGGGTACAAACAGCTGACCAGACAACGGGGGAGTTAGTGGAGCTACCCAAGAAAAACTTTAGGCATTCAGGTCAAGTTCTCGAATAATTTTGTGAGGACACTGTTTGGCTCCAAAACCAGCTGGTGTGCAAACAGTCTCTTTTGAGCGTGTGATTGCGCAGGCGTGCCAGCACCGTGGGGTGCAGTCGTCGGGGTAGTCCCTTGACCTGACTTTTTTTCCAAGCGCTGTGGACGAGGAGAGCACCAACCTCGTCACAGGGTTCTTCTCTTGCCTTTCGGGAAAGGACTTTGGGTGTGATCTCTTCGCGTTCACCGTATCGATACTTAGTGTTGTAGACTAAGCAGAGCAATCACTGGGAAGTTGTGAGAAAGCACGGGTTTTGCTAAAGCGTGACTTTAGCTTCGCTGGGTGCGAGGGCGTTACCCTTGCTTCGCTGGGTGTATCGGTGGCAGTAGTACTGGCAGTCGGCTCGCGAGGAGACTGGGACTGGAAGTACGGTCGCCGAGTTGATCTGGTGAGGCTGACAGTCGGCTCGCGAGGAGACTAGGACTGGCTGGCGGTCACCGGGTTTCAACGAGGTTGAAGGTTTGCTCCGGGGAGGCTTTGTAATCGCTGGGATTGATTGATTCGAGAGAGGTCCTTGATTTCGCCGCTTAACCCTGTATTTATACCCTAGGGTTTCGACTGCTCCTTGCCTTAGAAGGATTCTTAATTGAAGTTTCCTGTTTGATCTCTGCTACTCGATTTCAATAAGGTTTCGTCTCCTTATGAAACACGGAATGGGCGAAGCCATAACCCAAACCCGAGTGGTTTTATTTTTGGGCTGCAGGTATCGGCCCGCTAGCTCGAACCCACTAAAGGATTTTGCCAAAATTGCTTTTGGGCTCAAACAGACACTTGAAACAGGAAATGATATGATTTGGGAGGCTAGAGATAGAAGCTTTGAGTAAAGTAAGCTTACCTCCTCTAGAGACTGTGTTACCTTTCCACCCAGCAAACTTTTTCTGCACATCCTATTTTATTTCATTTTTCATTTTCGCTATGACACTTTAACCTTAAGTAAATGCTGAAAACTACTCTCAAAGGTAATTTTGTCAACTTATTCTAGAGTTTACAAAATGAGCGTAACAGCTTAATAAAGTGTCCATTTTTTCAGGAGAATAGCTTAAAACCGACATCTTGTCAATTTGACACAATGTATTTGTTTTAAGAATTTCTAAACAGCTGTAATTTTGAAATAGAGATAAACTGATGTTAATGGTGCGGTTTTCGGTCAATACGAAAAACACAAACCGATGAACCACCCAGTCCACCTCAAGTAAAAAAAAGCCCAACAGCAGAGCCCACCACACTAACCCATAAAACTCCCAACGGCAGAGCATTCAAGGATAATTTGCTGCTGGCCCTTCTTCTTCGAACCCGCGAAACCCACCGTCTCACTCTCAAAGTCTCAACGATGACTCTCCCGGAGGCCGGAGCAAAAAACCTTGCCGGCGGAGATCGTCAAAGTCGTTTTCCCTGACCACCTCATCCTCGCAGACCTTCCGGTGGCCAAGGGCATTGGGTCAGCCACCGCAGCTTCGCCTGTCAAGACAATCGGTCGCCGGTCCCGTCGTCAGCTCGGTGAACGTGTCCACTTTTGTGTTCGCTGTGATTTCCAGATTGCTATCTATGGAAGACTAGTATGTGAAATTGAGCTTTATATCTTTGGTCTAGAAGACTAGAATTGAATGCTCTTCAAATTGATTGTGTTTGGATTGAATAGCTTGTTGTGTTGTGATGTCTGAACGATTCCTTCCCATAACTTTTAGCATATTCTAAGCTTCCTTCATAAAGTTGAGAAGTTGTCCAAATTGAATAGAATATTTATGTATCCTTATGGGTGAGATGTTAATTTGAAAGCTTTTACATTTTAGTTGTTGATCCAAACAGAAGATGTAGGTGATTTAGTTTCCATGTCATTAGTATATATGCCATTGTATCTATGTTTTCACAGGATTAGGGTTTTACCTTGTAACTTTGATTTCGATGCAATATACCGCTTTGTTAATTTACGATTTGTTGTTTTGCAGGGACCTTTGGCCTTTTGTAAGGGCTTCAGCCCAAATTTTGGAAGGCCAGGATCTTGGAATGTGATCATGTTTCTAACCTTTGAGCAGGTACATGTATTGAAACCTTTCTATATCTCTTCAGCTGTTTGTGTTTTCTGGTCTGTGCCCTGGTTTTTTAATTTCACATCTGTAGCTGTCTGAATTGCAGCTTAGAAATTATATTATGTGATGGAATCAGAAAATCTCTGTAAATAATTAGCCACTTCTGATGAAATCTTTATCGAAATTTATCTATGAAGCTGTGTTTTTTTTTCCCCATATATACCTGAAAAGTTTTCCTTTTGTAATGACTTTCTTGTCTCTCAAAGTGACTTAAATTGCTTTTCTCATCTCTAATTCTTCAGGCAGGCTAACAAGTTCATGAAAAGTATAGGGTCAAAATGAGAAGTGAAGCTAAGGGAGTGGATTTAGTTTGCAGAGGTAGCATCTAGAGCAAACAGTAATTGTTTTAGAAAATAATAAGGACCTCGACAAACCTTTTTCTCCCATATTTCAGCTAGCTGAGGAGAAGAATCCTCTGAAGGAAAACTGCTTATTGGAAACTCAAAATTTAAGAAATAATTAGCTTTCGTTTTCTGGATTACATATCTTTCATTGTCATCATATATTGATGAGTTGAGATTATTAAATTTGTGTATCAAGGCTTTAATTGCTTTGTTTGCAAAGCCAAATGATAAATCTTTGTCGTCAGTCGTCACACGCTTGGATTTTTCTTTTCTGGTAGATGATTCATTAGTTACCGAAAACAACGGTATAACATAAATGCTGATGCATATTTTTTAAACAATAAAAGAAGGGGATTGAAATTGACACTCCATTTTTTTACAAACCAGACCCTCCATGAGTAGAAGTCAAGAGTTTTTTATTTTTATTTTTTGGAGGGTGGTTTATTGAAATTGTCCATCTTGGATGGCACCCTAAGCTAACCCATGGGTGCTGATCAATGAATTGCTGAAACACCTCCAGAAGTCCCGAGTTGTTTTGGTCGAGCAGTAATTTCCTCTCTGATTTTGGACAATAAGTCTCATATATCACAGTACTCTTGTTTTGGCCTCTTTGAATTCTAGAGTGTGCCATGTTGCCAACAACTAGATATTATGGTTACCACTTTTTAAATTTGATCATTCGCAGAACAGCGAGAACAAGTGTCAAAGCATCTTTTCCGGGCAGCAGACTTCAGGTCTCTCTACATCAGCTTTGTTGCAGCAATGATGCTTAATAAATAACACCACTCCATAATATGTTTGCTCAGTAGAGATAATAATCATTGACTTGTAACTGCGACTGTGAATCTGTGATCTTTTTTTTCTTTTTTTTGGTCTGATGCAACTCTGATTATACTCTATACTAAAAGGCAGACACTGAATCACTATTCATTACTGTTTGCATGCAGATAGAAAGAAAGAAGACGACATCTTGCCCATGGTTTTGATCTGATGGGAGATGAAGATATCAACGACCGTTCTGATCTGGATTCTGCCGACACAGAGGAAAAGAGAGGAGACGAAGATGAAATATCAGCCTCTGGAAATTGACCTAGCCCACGCAGGTGAATGGCTTTCTCGCTTTTTCCTTTATCAACGATATTGGGGTTGATTGATTGTGTATAGAGTTTTTAATTTGATGTTTCACCAGTCTACTGTGGGTTTGGTTATAATTCTAAGGCATAGATTCCTACTTACAGTTTCAGAGTCTGCAATTTTAATTGGGTAGTGAGAATTGTGATTAGGGGAGTTCAATTTGTTCGATTGGGATTGTGAGATTATCGTCGAATTCGTGGAATTCGAGTTTTAGAGGGGAAAATGACCTGGGTTGTGTGAAAGTTTGATAGTTACGCCTAGTGAAGAATGGGGTTTTTGGAGTTGGAGAGTGAGTTGAACTGGGTTGGGTTGTGTTCTCCCTGTTTTGGCGCTGAATTGAATTCATTTCTACCTTCAAGTTCAAACTGAAAGAGCCAAGCAGAACAGATTAGGTCTGGAGCTTCAGCATATAGCTATTACCTGATTACCCTGACATGCTGCAAAAATGGAATAGTAGGGAAAAATAAGAAGATTTTCCTGATGCTGCTTTGCGATTTGCTCACCCACATAAGTATACCTCCTACTTCCGAGCCATTCAATATCCCCCAAGTGCACATGACAGATCGCAACACAGTAATGGATTTTGCAAGTGATTTCAGTGGTATCCACTTCACAATCGATCCAAAATTGGAAAATTGAAGTATGAGTTCTAGAATATCTGATAAAGCAGTTTGGTGGAACTGGTTTGAAAGCTCAGACATAATGGTGATATATGAGGTTCAGATGAGAAATATCAAAACAGTTCAAGAAATAAAGAAACTGTATAGGTATATTTGTGCAGGAAAGGTACAGATGTGACCAAGAGCATCATGATACTGTATCATTAAATTTTTGACAAAATAATTTACCAAAAAATTACACTCTTAATTTTGGGCTTCCAACTGTGGCTAAGAAATTTGTAGTGCTCAATTTGATGATACTTACGTGCAAATAAATAGGAAAGAACAAAGTTTTGAGTTTGTGAAACAGTTGATAATACTTTGCTTTTTTGTATTGGTTCGGGATTGTCTCACGAACAAATTAAACTCTTAGATTCCTTAAACTCCATGTAGTATGGTGCTATGTTATGGGGAATAAGAAAGATGATAGGGGTGGGCGATATCGATTTGCAAAGAGGAAAGCAGTTCAATGTTTGCAAATCCAATTGAAATTGTATACAACAATCACAATGAAACTTGCTAGGCATATCCATATTTTATTACTGATTTAGAGATCAATGTCTATCTGATTTAGATAACAATTTGCTGTCTTTGTATTCGGATCAAGTGAAGCTTGCAAAAATCCAAAAGGCAAATTACGTTGTTTGCTTGGGACAGCAATAGGGAATGAATCATAGTAGTTATTTATTTTTTTTTTTTTCAATATAATTAGGATAGACATGGTAGGGCATTTATACTGAGTGTTGCTTCTTGCTTTTCTGGTTTACCACTTTTTTTCACAACTACCATGTAACTTTGACTTCCTTTTACCGAGACCTATCTTCACCATTTTTTTTTTCCAGCTACTTCGTATATGTAATTTTGCTGACGGAGTCTTCAACGTCAGTGGTAACTCATTCCATATAAGAACATTTTGGAGACAATGTCTATTGGTAGCATGTTGTGCACCACATCGAAGCATGTAAGGTTGTACTGCATGGACATGCCAAGTTTGAGGCAAGTGATGTTATCTTAAAGAAATACTGTGGATATGCAAATAGGAGAACACAAATTCTTCAAAATTTTTGAATTTCCGGTTTTTTATTTATTTATTATTTATTTATTATTTTTTTTAAATCTTATAAACTGAGATTAAGTTTATAAAATTAGGAAGTAAGTGCTTTACAGTCTTTACTACATATTTAGCTTTACCAATGTGTACTGGTTTTCAAGCGGAAATGTTAGCTAAATGCTTTTCAGATTTATTTTCAGCTTCTCCTGTAATTCTGATTTCTCTCTCTCTCTCTCTCTCTCTCTCTCTCTCTCTCTCTCTCTCTCTCTCTGCTTTTTTTCTTTTCATGTTAGTAGGTTATTGTTTGGAACATGGAAACACTACAAACTGAAAGCACACTGGAAGATCACATGATGATTGTTACTGATGTTCGATTTAGAACAAATCTCCTGAACAGAATATGGACAAGTATGATGGTAGAGTTTTTATGAGTTCAAAGTCGATGAGTAGAATAGACGCAATGTTTGAAGCTGAAAGCTGAACTTGAGAGGTTGGGGCTAAACAGGAGTACTTCTACTTTGGAGAGAAGATGATCTTGATGAGGTACAAAGTCTATGCTGATCGTTGCAATTTTAAGTTTAAGCAGCCCAAGTTTATCTTTTGTGCACTGAAATTTTGTGGGTAATTCACTTGAAACATAGAAGTAGTGAAGAAAACCCTCATTTTCATTCTGTTTTACTTGGTATGTTTATCTTCCTTTTTTCCTCAATTCCAATAGCTATCTTCTGTAACATTTCATACGATTATAAGCATCAAGTAATTGTGTTCATCATGAACTCATTGAATTTATTGCAGCTTCCAAACAGTGTTCAACAGATTGCTGCTGTTAGATTTGCAGCACCAGCTCATGTTCTATCAAAGCGTCCTAAAATCCCACATTCGGACTCAAGCCACAGGACCAACAAGACACCTAATTCCTCAAGACATTACTAAACACTTTTGTTATTTGTATATAGAGAACAGCTTTGGTTAAGAGTATCATACATGAAATGTGTACATACATGAAACAGCTTCAATTATACATATGTCCAATAACATTTGTTGGAACTCGGAAAAACGAAAAAAAAACAGCGCAGCATTGCGCGGGTTTCTTCCTAGTGCTTAATAAATTAGTATAATGTAGATGATTCACGGTTATCTTCACTGTAAGATGTGACCGGGAGACTAGACCATTTCCAAGTTCTTTATTAGTGAGGAGATTACAATCAAATTAAAATACGAAATGGTCCCAAGAAAACAGCTTCCCAATAAAATTCAACCTTCAGCAGAAGCATGATTGCTTTAAATTAAGACTTAGCATCTTTGAGTATAAAGTACATACAACAGCTGGAGCGTCTATGTATCCTCAGGTCCACAACCACTGTGAGAGATGCCTTTGCTTCTGGTTCAAAGCATCTTTTAAAAAACGACAAACATAGAAGAATAAAAAAGCTGTCGAGATCAGTAGTGGACTAGTTGCTGAGAAGTCTATATTTCATCAACGATCGTCCAAAGACCTGATAAATTCATAAAAGAGAGATAGATTCATCCCTCTCCTAGTTTCTTCAACTAGCATTCGTCTCAACTTTTTCACTCTCTTGAGTAGAGATCGATGGCTGAATTTCTCACTTTTGGTGCTCAAGAATTGCTGAAGAAAGTGGCTTCACTGGCCGCTCAAGAGTTTGATCTTGTATGGGGATTTCATGGAGAAATAACAAAGCTGCGTAAGTCGGTGTCCATGCTTGAGGCTGTGCTGCAAGCTGCCCAACATCCGCGACATTATCAGGGAGATGCTGTGAAGCTCTGGGTGAAGGAGCTTGAAGACATAGCTCAGCATGCCGATGATGTGCTGGATGATTATGGATATGAGCTTCTCCGGCGAAAGGTGCAACTGCGAGATCAGATGAAGAAAAAGGTGCAGAACTTTTTTTCCCACTCCAATCCCATCTTTTTTCGTGTTAAAATGGCACATAAAATTAAGAAGATCAACACATCATTGGATGAGTTGAATAAGAAGGCAAGTACTATTGGCTTATTTGCTAGACCATCCTTGGATGCAACAACTTCCCATGGTATAAGCATTGACAGGGAAACCTACTCTATCTTAAAACAAGATGAAAACAATATCATTGGAAGGGGCGATGTTGTGGTAGATATAGTTCAAGCCCTGACCAAATCAAACCACAGTCTGGAAAGTGATCTCTCAGTTCTGGCCATTGTGGGTATGGGAGGGCTTGGAAAGACAACTTTGGCTAAATCAATATATCATGAATCTGAGATAAGTAGGCATTTTGAGAAAAAGATGTGGATATGTGTATCTACCCCTTTCGAAGTCAATTCAATTCTGCGGGGGATCCTGGAATATCTTAAACCAGAAAATGCTGGGGTGAAAGGTATAGATGCAATATGTAACATTCTTCAAGAAGAGTTGAAAGGAAAGAGATACCTTCTTATACTTGATGATGTATGGAATGAAGATGCTGAAAAATGGAATGATTTGAAGAGTTGTTTGGTAAGAATTACTGATGTCCAAGGAAGCAGCATTGTTGTCACTACTCGCAGTGACAAAGTTGCAAAAACAGTGGAAACCCTTCCTAGGTGTGATTTGAGAAAACTATCAGATGATGAGTGTTGGCTTATATTGAAGAATAAAGCAGTTCCAGTCGGAAGTGCTCCTATACTTGAAGATCAAGAAACAATTGGAAGGGAGATTGCCAAAAAGTGTGGAGGTATACCATTAGTGGCAAAGGTATGTTATATTATACATTTGAAGTTTTATCATGCTTTCTTTTTACTTTAATTTGATAACAAGAATTTCTATTCCAAATATTGTTGATGTAGGGAAGGTTAAACAAATAATAATGAGCAGTTAATAGTCAATTCAAGTTGACTATAGTATTGTTGTGTTGAAATCTAACTCCATTCCAATTTAATTGTAGGTATTAGGAAACATTATGCGCTCTAAAACAAGCAATGAATGGAGTTCAATTATGGAAAGTAAAATGTGGGATTTACCGGAAGAAGAAGAAAGAATCATGTCAATTTTAAAGTTGAGTTTTGATGAATTGAAATTTTCATCATTGAAACAATGTTTTGCATATTGCTCGGAATTCATCAAAGACTTTGTAATGGAAAAGGATGACCTAGTCCAACTTTGGATGGCTCAAGGTTGGCTTCACCCCACGAAAAGTAATATGGAGATGGAGGATAGAGGGAACGAATATTTCAACATTTTATCAGAAAGATCCCTTTTTGAAGACGTTAGAATGGATTATTATGGTAATACAACATGCAAGATGCACGATCTTGTGCACGACCTTGCAGAACGAGTGTCAAACATGACAAACTGCCGCTCACTATTTTCAAAGGGAGAAGCAATTGGGAACACCTTGCCTAACTTTAGATCTTTACGTGTGTTAAATTTGTACAAGGCAGACATTGACCAGTTGCCGAGTTCAATTGGAAAGTTGACACACTTGAGGTATCTGAATGTTATGAAAACAAGAGTGAAGGCATTTCCAAAATCTATTGGTCAACTTTATTACCTTCAGACGTTTAAAATGCCCTATCATGTTGAAGAGTTCCCTGAGATGATAGCTAATATGATCAACTTGAGACATGTTTATTTTGGTAAACATGCGAAAGTTCCT
Organism: Rosa multiflora; assembly: GCA_002564525.1. Lineage (NCBI taxonomy): Eukaryota > Viridiplantae > Streptophyta > Magnoliopsida > Rosales > Rosaceae > Rosa > Rosa multiflora. Next base: position 140,615 of record BDJD01001105.1, on the reverse strand, counting down.
GTTGGCATATTGGGAAGATTGACGAATCTCAGATCATTACCTTTT
>BDJD01001105.1:106590-140002 GCA_002564525.1 Rosa multiflora | reverse complement strand
GATACGAGGAGTGGAAAGTGGTATGCCTATAGCAAGTATTTTAAGCAATAAACTGACTAGTCTCACTCATCTCTTTGTACATGATGTCGAGGGACTTACTAGTCTTCCGGAAGGGACGTTAAGAAACAACAAGAATCTTGAATCTCTGTATATAGAAGACTGTCCAGAGTTTAGTTGCATTGCCCCCCATGGATTTAACTGCTGCGCATCTCTTCAGAAACTGTGTATTTGGAAGTGTCCTAAGTTGAGGTATTTATCTGATGGGCCACTCCCACTCTCTCTCAAGGAGTTGGACATAGAAGATTGCTCCAGTTATCCAATCATCCCTGAGCAAGGCGGTCTCCCATCTCTGCGCAGATTGCAAATATCTGAGTGTTCTCAGTTATCCAGTTTACCTGATGGGCTACAATACTGCACATCTCTTCAACGACTGGAGATACGGAGCTGCCCAGAGATAACGTCCATTCCAGCTCAATGCTGCACATCTCTTCAACAACTGGACATAGGGAGCTGCCCAAAGATAACATCCATTCCAATTCCATCTGCGGGCCTCCCGTCCCTTGGTCGACTGGTGCTTATGCAGTGTCCTGAATTATCAAGCCTACCGAGTGGACTAGGCTGCTGCACCTCTCTTGTTGATTTGACGGTAACAGAGTGCCCTAAGGTAACATCCATTCCAATTGGCAGTCTCAGTACAACCCTTCGAGACTTGTGTGTAGATAATCCAGAGCCTCTTCCAATTTTACACGGCGGCTTCACATCCCTCCGTCGATTGGGAATCAACGGATGTCAAAGTACACAAATTGATCTGCAATTTTGTCAAATCCTCGTCTCTCTTGAGGTTTTGAGAATAAGTGATTGTCCTAATCTAGAGACTGTTCCAAGTTTAGACAAGCTCACATCCCTCCGTCAGTTGAGCATTGTTCGATGTTCCCGATTGACATGTCTACCCGGTGGGTTAGCAATGGCATCCCCACACGTATTCACCCGTCTCAAGTCCTTGACACTCGGTCCGTTTTGGAATGAGCTGGATTCATTCCCGGCTCTTCAGGTTCTACCACAACTTGAATCATTAGATTTGTACGGGTGGCCGAAGCTCAAGTCTCTGCCTGAACAAATTCAACAATTGACGTCTTTGACCTATTTGTCGATACAGGACTTTGAGGGAGTGGAGGCTATTCCAGAATGGTTGGGAAACCTTGCATCTCTTCACTCCTTAGGTATTTGGGATTGCAAGAATCTGATGTATCTACCTTCCGTCCAAGCTATGCAACGCCTCACCAAATTAGATTGGCTAGATATCTCCAATTGTCCCCTTTTGAGCGAAAGATGCACCGCGGAGAGCGGCCCAGAGTGGCCTAAGATTTCTCATATTCCAAACATCTATGGTAACTCTTTCCTCTACCTCTTTTCTGAATTGGTCAGTATCCATATCACTTTAATTGTGCTTGTTGTTTGAAAAAGAATTATAGTTATTATTTTGTATGCCTCATTTTGCTTATATAAACCAGTGACAAGAATACTTTTTGGCTCTTCCTTCTCACTCTCGAGAGCTCGATGGTGAAAGAATAATATTTTGTTTGAAAACAAGTTTTGTTCCATCTGCTAGAGCTTGAAGAACTCTGCTCATTTTACAATATTTGCAGGAAGAAAAAGAAAAAAGTTTATTCTGATTTTTAGGTTTCATTAGCAATGGTGATACATAGAACCCAAATGTGAAGGGATTGTTGTTGTGAAGGGATTAAAGCTTGTATATTCTTGTCCAGTTTTCTTTAATTTTATCTCCAGCATTAACCAAATTTCTTTTTGTGGTTAGTTTATGATGAGATGGGTCGTTGCATAAACAATTGAAGCTGTTTTTCTACATCAATCACTGAATAAGAGGTGTTCAGTGTGCTGTATTTACCGGAGCATCTACAATTTTATGTAAGTTCAACCAAAAAGATAAAACAGCTATCTCGTATAACTCTTTTACTTGTTTTCTAAACTATCATTTGAAAATTGACTCTCCAGTCGCCCCTACAAAGTAATAGTGGTTTTTGGTATGTCATAGATTGCAATCAGGGGCCTGTTTAAATTACAATATAACCTGCTAAATATGTCTACAGAGTATAACTTTGCTAATCATATGAACCGGTAACAAGAATGGTTTGGCTCCTTGATCTCATTGTCATCAGATCGGTTCTCTTTTCGACCCGTTTTAGTTAATCCGTCATTTAGCTGGGGAAAAGAATCAAATGAGCTTTTAACTAACAAGAAAAAACTGAAGTACAAACTTTGCCATAGCAAGTAGCTAACGTTAATGCTTGAACACTGGGTTTTTAAGTTTGTTGAAGCTACATTGTTAAAGAACTCTTACTGCAGATCATAAGAGTCTAGTCAGACACTGCTAAAGCTACTGCTTTTCTTTTCTAAGCATTGCAGTAAGCACTTAGATTTGTTTCCATCATTGACCAAACTTCTTTTTTTATTGAATTTTGAAGCTATGTGACACACCAGCTGCAAGATAAATATGTGCCTACGGATATGTGTCCAGTTGCAGAAGATTACTTCTGTAGTTCTGTTCTAGCTCTAAGGGTTCAGGGGCAAGCATTCCTCATTTCTTGAACTTTTGTTTTGAAACAAGGCAAGCTTTCACATTTTCTTTTCTTCTGTTCTTTCCCTAGTCTCTGCTCTATATTGTCCTTATTTTGTTTGTCACTTAATTGTTTGTGCAGGGGCATCTTTCACTAAGTGATGAGACAATTTCACCTCCTGCATTTTTGGGCGATTTACTGATCCACCCAAACGTTTTCTTTCCCCCACTGCCTCATTTGTTGAATTGCTGGGTGGGTTCTGCCGACACAGAAAAAATAAGAAAGAGAAGAGAACATGGGAAGAAAGGAAAGAGAAGAAGTTGAGAGGGTTATTCGCCTCGCAAAAAGAGAGTCAGAGAGGTGGAGAATTATTGGATTGATAGAGAGGGAGAGACAGAGGTTCCCTTAACAGGTATTCAGTTTTTTTTTTTTTTTCAGAGAATTTCTTCAAACTCATTCTGAATCTTTGCTGTCACTGATTTTGAATTTGGGTCATGCAGGTGGTTTTGAGATTGTTATTCATTTTGAGACTTATGGATTTTAAGAGAGAAGATGAGCGCAGTATTGAAACAAACTAACTGAGGTATGTAGAGTGAATGATTCTCCTTAGTCTGCATACCCTAATCTTTCGTATTTTGCTTCTCTACTTTGTTGTTCGGTTGGTTTGGTCTAATATAGCTTGAGCAATTTGATTTGAATTTTTGAATTTGGGTTTGTTCTTAGAATCCAAATGAAATTTGCTTGAGTAATTGGGTTTCTGTTGTCGGTTACAATGGACTGTGCCATACTGACCAAAGGTTGATTCTTCAACTCTTGAATTAGGGACTGAGTAAAGATTGATTATTTTCTCATGTAAATTGAGGGGATTGATGAGAATATGAAGAAATGGGGTTTCTGTTGTTAGTTAAAATGGGTTGTGTGTCTGGGCTGACCAAAGATGAGTCTTTTCTCAGTCAAATTGAGAGGCTTGAAGGGAATTTGAAGAAATAAAGCAGATATATGTTGTATTGTGGTTTCTGAACTTGGTCTGTTTTTAGAGTCGAATTGGTGAAATTTGCTTATTGTTGGATTATGGGTTTCTGTGGTTTGGTAATGGACTGAATTCAAAAAGTTCCGTCTTAGATTCCGGATACAAGAAGAAAATACAAACCTTTAGCTGACAAAGTGTGATAATGAAAGTAAACCTTTGACTTACCGACCTTTAGCTGAAAATGTTGTGGCTTCTGATTCTTCATTCACTAACTTGCATATAAACTAACTTTACCTCTATTAAAGCAAACCATCAACTTTTAATATTAGTTAATTTAGGTTAAAATTGGATCCATTTTTTGTTTCCTGTTTCCTCCTACAATCTGATAGTTCATTTTGCATTTGATTGTTAGTGATGATGCATTTGATTGTTTGCTACATTCTCTAGAACCGGATGGAAGCGAAAACGGTGGTGAATTGGTAGAAGATGAAGAGGAGGAAAAAGAGAATCATGCTCAACTGCTTCCTCCTCCTCATGGGTCTGAAGTTTTCATTGGTGCCCTTTCTAAAGATGCCTCAGAAAAAGCGTTGAGGAACGGCAACTACTTCAATCACACCTCTTCCATCCTATCACTCTAATTCTCTATACCAGTATCATAGGGCAGCTTCTCTAAACAACAAATCCTTCATCCTCAGCAAGAAGTTTGTCAAAGCTTACATTCCAGGTATGGCTGCTCAAGGAAGCTACTACTTCTTCTGGCGTTGCGTGTTCTCAGTTCTGTTTATTGCTTGCATTCTGGATTAGTTAAGTAATTGCTTATGAGTTTGCTAAATTTCTGCTTTCAAATTACATTTTGTTACAGCTTCTCTGCTGAAATTTATGGAAACTGGTAAATTTCATAGACAGATTTTTCTGTTTTTTTTTTTTTTTGTCTGCATGTAATGTTGATATCTATGTTCGCAATTACTCATCACTATATACAGGTATTGGTTGCCATGATATAGCTAATCATTGCCATTCAGTTATTGGTTGCCACAAGTATTATCCAAATATTACAGGATGTGATGCACCCCTTGAGTTGGGTTTCAATTATGAGTATCCTGTAAGATTAGGCATGCTGCTTTAAGTAATAATCAAAATATAGAGAACTAGCTAAATAATTGGTCATTGTTTTTTTGTAATTGAGATTTGCTTAAGACTTTAATTTGGTACTGTAATTTGATCTACCTAAATGAGTTTGTGCGTGGAATTGTGTGGAGGCCAATGGCGGTTGATTGCAAAAAATTAATATTGGTATATTCAACTATTGAAGCTAAAAAAAAAAAAAAAAATCGTGAGCTTTTTGGTTCTTGCATGACTGGAATTTGCTCTGCTGTATGCTTTTTTATGTATCCACATCTGCATTGATTGTATTTGATTATTTTCAAGGTAATGTTTCTTTTAACGGGGCTAAATGGAGTCAATTTCTCATAGTTTCAATGTGGTTGCAGGAATCACTGTTGGAATTCTGCCCAGACAAGGAATGAATGTTTAAAGGTAGTTAAAAATAACTACTGTGCTTGAAAAAGAGGTAATGCTCTTCTCTCTCCATTTATCTGTGTATGAGTGTGGAAAGAGATTTAACTTTCTTCTTTCATGCTTATACATGTGCTCTACAAATGCTTACATTCTGAGTCTCTACCTCATGTTCTAACCACTTATGGCCTCTGGTTACTACTTACACTAACACTGAAGCCATTTGTATACAAAATTTAATGTGCCAAAGTTTGCTAACTCTTTATTTAGTTAGTAGGAAGTCAGAATAAAGAAACTGGTCGAAGATTTTTACAACTATTTAGTAGGCTGTATTCTGTATAACATTTTCTTTGTTTATTGAAGATAGCTCTAAGTAACTTCTGTTAGATATTAACAAGAAACAAAATAAAATTGGATAGGCTGCCCAGAATTGAGTATCAAGTTAAATTACATTTGTTGAAATTGTTTACAGATAATGGTAACAATGCGCACAGCAAGAATTCAAGATATCCAACCCTTAGAAAACGACCTCCAAATCAAAGTGCAGGTATGCAGACTGTGCTCATCTCCCTCAATTCCACTTCATTGTTTCTATTTGATCGACTACAGCCAGATGGCTGGCCGTATAGAAAACAATGAGATCCTTTCAGCTAAACTATATATCTTTTCTTCTATTTAGATTTTTTATGCTCCTACTGTTTTGGTGCATCCCTATATTAAACAGATACATTACCTATACTAACCGCAAGTATTACCCCTGGAACTGTGTTGATCATTCGAACTGGAAGGTTACCAAGTAGTGCCATTTGTGTTCATGTCCTGTGATCAATTTACATGTAGTTTGAGTGTCATTGGGCTGTAGATTTTAGAAAATGTAAAACAATACCGTTTATAGATGTATAATGTATCTAAGGTTTGTAGTTGCAGTATTATTAAGCTGAACCATATCGACAATATGCCCACAGCATTGTTTGGCCTGCAATATATAGTATCAGACTATTTTCCTGTGGTCTGCAGGAAATCCAAGACTTGATTCTATCTTGGTGCCAAGCCAACAGGTTCCCTTTCAAAAAAAAAAAAGAAGCTTTGAGTTTGTGAGTTTGAAGTGGCGTTCAAAGTGCTGCATGAAAAGGTATAACCTTGTGATTCATCATTACATTTTTGCTATCCTTGTCCCGATAGGAATTATGTACTACATATGTAATCCAACTCTTCCTTATCCTCTTGCAGCAAATTAAGGGAAAATGTGTGTTACAAAGCAGTATTGTGGATTTTAGTCCTGTACTCTTGTTGTACTCCAAAGCAACTCATAACCATCAAATCCGACTTCTTTGGATAGAAACACTGGGTGATGCCCGATGGATGATATGGCATAGCTGAAACAAGCTCAGATTTGTGAGGTTAAGGCCAATCTTGAATTGATTTTTCAAGGCAGTTTAAGCTCATGTTCAAGCAGGAAGATCTTTGCCTTCAGGTTGCCTTAGTTTGAATGAAGTAGCCATTTTACAAACTTTTGCGTGTCAGGTAGAGCATATGTAGAGGTGCTCTGAAATCCTCTTGTTCCAGATTGGTGAAACTGATCAACAGATGGTTCTTGGAAGAACAGATGGCTAGGCTAGATCTGTGTTGTGCCAAACTATTGTACAATGTAAATTCTTGATATTGAAATCAATTGCAGACTGCTACATGACGAAGTCCTGAACTCTAAATGAGTTGGCTGAACATATATATCTAGTGAACTATTTAATGAGAATCTGAGATTAATTATTTACAGTTCATATATACTTTCTGGCATTAACTTATTGGTATCTAATACTAGTGTATATATGAATCGTGTCATTGACAGATTAAGACCTTGTATGTGAGCAATGACTTTATCGGAGATGTTCCTTTAACAAAGAAAATTCTTGCTGCATTAAATACTGGTGAGCAGGCTAAGCATGGTTGTGGATGCTAATGGATTTACAGTTTATTTGTGCTAGTTGGGATTGGACCTAACATTGCACGTAATGCTATCATTAATGCTGCTGGACTAGCCAGTTATGATCAAGTGAAGCGGGTAAACTCATCACGAATGGTCATCATTCCCTTTTGAAGTGAAACTCTTATTACTCAAATTTCTAGACACTTTTGAAAATTCCCAGGTTTGAGGACAATTTTGTCACTCATCTTTTTGCTGGTCTGGGGCAGGTTTCTTTGCCGTCTGCATTGGCTCACCAGTTGATGTGGTAATATATCTATAATATCTATTCATATGTGAAATCTTTCTGACTGGTCTTTAGTTAAGTAGTCCTGGTTTCTAGTGCATAGCTGTCATTGCTCTTGATAATTTGGGATAACGGCACGTGTCTGTTAGCAGAAAACATCCCTCATATTTGTTAATGCTGAAGAAGGTTGCACTTGGTTAATAGTCTTACCAATTCTTTTGATGATCTCAACTTTTACTTCTATGTGACTTCATGTCATTCTCTTGTTCAAGCTCTGATTATTCAAAGTTGTTAACTAGTCTGATCTGTAAGGTAAAATTGGATGACCGATATATCTTAACTCGGTAAGTATGAGTAAATGATATGGTTGCCTGATTTCCTGTATTGGTTAATTTGAACCTATTCTAGATGCATTCAGCCTCAGATTAACCTTTTTTTTTTTTCGTGCTCTTCATCTTTTATCAGTTAAGTCAAGAATGATTGGAGATTCTTCTGCTTACAAAAACACAATCGATTCCTTCGTTGAAACTTTGAAGAATGATGCATGAACGATTCCTTCCTGTAACTTTCAGCATATTCTTCATTTCCTAATATATTTATAAAGTTCAGAAGTCGTCATAATCAAATATTTATGTGTCCTTATGAGTCAGATGTTCATTTGAAAGCTTTTACATTATAATTGTTGATCCAAACAGAATATGCAGGTGGTTTAGTTTCCATGCCATTAGTATATATGCCATTGTATCTATATTATGAGAGTAGGTTTCTACCTTCCAACAATAAGAATATTCTTATTTACGATTTGTTGTTTTGCATGGACCTTCGGCCTTTTATAAGGGCTTCATCCCAAATTTCGGACGGCTAGGATCTTGGAATGTGATCATGTTTCTAACCCTTGAGCAGGTACAAGTTTCGACGCCTTCCCTTTTTATTAGTACAGATTTCCCACCTACGGCATCAGAAGCCATTGGTGAGACACCCTTGCATCACATAAGTTGCACAATCACATCAGAAATCAAATTAAACATAAAAGTAAAGTGTATAAAGACGAACACCTTGTAATGTTTCTGCTCTAACGCCTCATGCTTTAGTGCTGCAGCATGCTTTTCACATAACAAGGATGGCAAGCCTTACACAGGTAAAGGTTTTAAGATTCTTTTGTTTTTCCAAAGCTTATAGTACAAGTTTGCGAGACTCTGTGTGCTGAGATAAGTTTCTCTGGAAAATTTTGACATTGCAGGGAGTCCACCGATCATAAATAGAAATGGAACGACTGGGAACTATCCTGGTTGCACTAACCTTACTTATCAGAGAGCAGTAGATGATGGCGCTGATATCATCGATTGCACGGTCCAAATGTCAAGTGATGGAGTTGCCTTCTGCTTAGATTCCATAGACCTCAACTCAGGCACCAATGCATTGACTCAATTCATGATCAAGAGTGAGACAATCCCTGAACTTCAACCTGAAGCTGGAGTCTTCTCATTCCAGCTCACATGGGAAGAGATTCAGTCCTTAAAACGTAAGCTTCCTTAAATTTTCACCATTTTTGAAGTGCTTATCCTCCTAATTGATTGAGCTAGCAAACTTCTGATAATCTCATTAACAACTTTGTTATTTCAGCCCAACTGCAAAGCCCCTATGGAACCAAGGAAAACGTGTATAGAAACCCAGCTAACAAGGATGCAGGCAAACTGATGATCCTTAATGAATTCCTAGAGTTCGCCAAGGAAAAGGCAACTACTGGAATTTTGATCGACATTCAGGTAAACCTTGTTTGACATTTCAGTCTAATTCTCATTGTTGCACAACAATGTTTGATCTGAACAATAAATATTACCTATGTTCTCAGAATGCACTGTACCTAGCATCAAAGGCGGGTCTGGACATTGTTGGTACCGTAACCTCTGCCTTGAAAAATGCCACACTCGACAAGCAATCGACTCAAAAGGTCATGATCAAATCAGATGACACTTCAGTCCTGTTTAAATTCGCTGATGAGAAAGCATACACAAGGTGTACAACATTAAGGAGGAAATAGGTGCTACACCAAAGCAATCAATTGAAGAGATCAAGAAGTTTGCAGACGCAGTTACTGTCTCCAGAAATTCGGTTATTCAGTCCACCAGTTCCTTCATCTCGGGAGAAACTCACGTCATCAAGGAATTGCAGACTGCAAATCTTTCGGTGTACATCAATTACCTGAAAAACGAATTCATCAGTCTCATATTTAATTCTCTCTCGGACCCCATTACCGAAATAGCTACAAAATGATGGGACATTACTGAAAGCAGCTAGAGAATCTATTCGTGCTCTTCATCTTTTCTCAGGTTAAGTCAAGAATGATGGGGGATTCTTCTGCTTACAAAAACACAATCGATTGCTTCGTTAAAACTTTGAAGAATGATGTATGAACGATTCCTTCCTGTACCTTTCAGCATATTCTTCATTTCCTAATATATTTATAAAGTTTTATATTGGGATATAGAACTAACCTTAGCTACTAGAATTGAGCATTACTATAGCTTAGCTACTAGAATTAAGGAGCATCTGTAGTAGTAAAATGCATCGATTTTATTTCCTCTATCCAGTGAAGAGCCATATAAATATCTTATCCATATCATCTCACAATAGTAACTTATATAAGGGGCCGTGACCACTTACCCAATTTCAGCATGAACATTGCCCACTTACTCCACTAAGAGTTTTTTAACCCCCTTTACCCAATCTAACCTATAGTGACAGTTTTGCCCCCTATTAAACTCTTTCCTCTCAGACTCTCTCTCTCTCTCTCTCTCTCTCTCTCTCTCTCTCTCTCTCACACACACACACACACACAAACGCTTCTGGGTTCCCAAATAATTGCACTTAAATCCCCTCAAACTAAACTCCGATCAGAAATGGAGTCGGACGTGAGCATCGAAACCAGCTCCATGATCCGCATGGAGGTCCTCCCCATCGGCCACGTCCCCCCGGTCGATCCACTCTCCGCCGTCAGCTCCATCTACACCGAGCACCAGAAGCCACCCTTCGCTCACCAGCCCTGGGACTCCGGCAGCCTCAACTTCTAGTTCGTCCTCGGCAGCGCCCCTCCCAGCCCCTGGGAGGACTTCCAATCCAACCGCAAAACCCTCGCCATCATCGGAATATGCCACTGCCCTTCCTCCCCAGATCTCGACTCCGTCATGGATCAATTCGATTCCACCTGTAGAGCCTACCCTGTCGCCCTCATCGAACTCTGCTGTGCCTTCTGCCCCGCCGATTCTCAGGTGTGCTGGTTTGGAGGAGCAAACCAAGAGTTGAATCAGTGGACGACCGGAAATTTTCGATCTGCAGACATGGAGAGAGACAGAGAGAGAGAAATCAGTTTCTGGTTTTTTTTTTTTTTTTTGCTACCCAATACATTTCCTGGCTACTGGGGGGCAGTAGACACATTATTGGCCCCCAGTAGACTTTGATACGAGGGACAAGGATCACTATAGTGTGGTATTTTGATAAATTATCTGTGAATCCTACAAAAATGTGCATTTTTGGTGGTCTATTGGGAGGCAGTAGAGACATTGGATTTTGTATTGGGGGGTAATAATATGATTATTGGGAGCCAATAATTTGAGTATAATTTGATCAATTGTACCTGTAGTGTATTCATTTTGATTTTGGGAGTTCATACAATTCACTGGACGGTAATAATATGATTTTTGGGAGGCAATAATATGATTACTGGGGGGCAGTAATATGATTACTGGGGGGCAATAATAGCCGGATTCCGGATTCCAGTCATCGGTCGCTGGATTTCGGTTACCGGTTCCCGGAATCCGGTCATTGGTTGCCGGAATCCGGTCACCGTTCGCCGGAGTCCGGTTGCCGGAGACCGCGCCGGCCACTGGTCACCGGAGCACAGCAAGGTGGAAGGTGACTTCTCTCTCTAAGTGAGAAAGAAGGAGAGGGCAAAAAAGTCTCAAAAAAAAAAGAATTAATTGGGTAAAGGGGAAATAATCCCTTAGAGTGTTTTGGGTAAATGGGGTTAAAAAACAGTTGGTGGAGCAAGCGGTCAATTTTTAGCCTAAAATCGGGTAAATGATCATTTTCCCTATTCTTATTTACGATTTGTTGTCTTGCAGGACCTTTGGCCTTTTAGAAGGGCTTCATCACAAATTTTGGACGGCTAGGATCTTGGAATGTGATCATGTTTCTAACCCTTGAGCAGGTACAAGTTTCAACGCCTTCCCTTTTTATCTTCTTCAGCCTGTTGAGCGTCTGGTCTGTGCAGTGGTTTTCTATTTTCACGTCAGTAGCAGTCCGAACTGCAGCTTAGAATTATGTGATGGGAATCAGAACATATATATAAATAATTAGCCACTTCTGATGAATCTTTATTGAAACTTATCTGTGAAGCTGTTTTTTTCTTCTTTCTAGAAACCTGGACGGTTTTCCTTCGATCTGTAGATTGCTTTCTTGTCTCTCAAATTAACCTGAATTGCTTTTCTCATCTCTCAGTTTTCCTTCTGGCAGGCTAAGAAGTTCGTGAAAAGTATAGAGTCAAATTGAGAAGTACGTGAAGCCAAGAGAGTGGATTTAGATTGCAGGGGTAGCATCTAGAGCAAACAATAGTTGTTTTAGAGAATAATAAGGCCCTCGACAAACCTTTTTCTCCCGCACTTTTGCTAGCTGAGGAGAAGAATCATCTGAAGGAAAACTGCTTATTGGAAACTCAGAAGTTTAGAAATAATTAGCATTTGTTTTCTGGATTACATATCTTTCCTTTGTCGTCATATTGATGAATTGTGATTATAAAATTTGTCTATCAAGGCTCTAATTGCTTTGTTTGCAAAGCCAAATGCCATCTCTTTGTCATCACCAATGAACCTATTGAGGATGGCATGCAGACTTATCCTTATTGGATTTTTCTTTTCCAGTACAGGATTCGTTAATTTCAGAAAACTACGGTAAAACATGAATGATGATGCATATTCATAGAACAATAAGATATTCATGGTGTATGAATGTTCCATGTGCCTCTGGTTCCTTAAGGTGCTTAGATAGTTGCCACCTAAGTTTCTCCGTGTAAAAAGACTAGTCTGTTTATTCATCTTCTCCATTTCATTACGTCACTTGCTATCTCTCCGTATTCTAGATTAAAAGGTTTAAAATCTCTGGCTCTATTCTGCAGTACATAACAAAGACCTTTGCTACAAAATCATCTACCAAAGACGTCCTCTACTCAATAGAGCCAGAGATTTCCAAGTTCTGGAGTTGAGTCTTCCAAACAAAGACTTCCAAGTTCTGCCAAGTGTCAAGCAAAGTCAACCTTGGTGTACAAGCCCTTAGAAACTGGAGCATCTATTGGCCAAAAAACAGCTAGAGATGTCCACAACCACTGTTAAGACATATCAAGAGTGCATCTCTGATCCGAAAGCAGCCAGAGAATCTGGCAGACAGAGCAAGATTTAGTGTACCTGATACCCTGATCGATATTATAGTCTAGAAATTATATGCTACTAGACAACTTTTATGAGTTCTCATTGCAAGTATTTCAATCAGAAGTTCTCCATTTAGAGGTCGCCGGATGGCAATGTCAATGGAGAACAATATATTCTGTTAGCATCTGTTAATAGCTGTGAAGGTCTGAGAAACATTTGCCAATTATACTTGCAGGGAAGGGAATTAAGATTACCTTCAAAGCAAACATTCCAAACAAAGAAGATCCCTTCAAAGAACGATCAGCGCTGGAAGGCACATTATTGATAAATAATCCATATAATCCCATAGGAAATATTAACATGACGTACAGTTCCAGCAAGATAAATATCTGCATCAAAGAGGTAAAGGTTGCAGACAATGAGTTTTACCATGTCAGGAAAGAAAGAAGTGGGCAATTTAGTATATTACATAATAATTCTATATTACGTACTAAAAGAAAGTGGATAATGGCTAAGCATATTGGAGATACAATATACAAAGAAAATTCTGAAAGTTTGCCAATTGCTTCAACTAGTCGCAGAACCATTTGTCCAGTGTGATGCCCTTTGACACAACTACCACACTAAACACAACCCTGCAAAGTTGAATGTAATATGAGTATGAACAAGAGCAGAAACTATAGTTGATAGTGTAATTTTGTTCAAACATGACAACATCGCCGGTGCATGCATCACCTGCATAAGGCCACATATAAGAAGAATAAAAAGCAATTAAGAACAACACAATCTTAGTGAAGAAAACTTGCGGCATAAAATGCTTCTATAAAGAGGGTTTATGAGGTAGGGAAACAATCATTTGTTTTCGGAACTTAGCAATTCGGCCAATATGATAATGTGCAATTAGCAAGCATACCTTTGCAATTCAAAACAAAGCTAGATGCAGGGTACTTCTTCTCACCTCCACCATTCAAAATCCTGAACAACATAAACAAACTCGATAAAAAATCTGAGGGGAACAATATCATATCTCCAAAAGGATAGTAAAGTGAATGAAGTTACTCTAGATGCTCCTTAATCCGCTGAATGAGCGTGTCCTTATTGCCAGTCAGTCTCAACCCATTTTTCCTCAAGTAGAGCTTACATTGCTCCACTTTCAGTTTACCAATCTGTTCGTCTGCCACCAAACAATGACAGACAGAAATTTCATCAGTACATCATAAAAACTGATCATGACCATTTTTCCCATCATTTTGCTGTTATTAATGGGATATAAAGGATAAACACATATATATGCATACACAATGGCAGCTTGTCTGCTCTTAGTGAATTTGCTCAAAATGGTTATTTAAACTTTAGAAAACTTAGCATGCATTGATTTAAAAAGTAAACATTTTTGGGGTCACGTACCTTGAATCATCTTTTGGACATGTTCATAGCTTTTAGCATCGTTCTGATTAAGCTCAGGCACAACCACCTCCTCCCCATCAAGGTCTGATTCAAGATCAAGAACCTCCACCATACTATGGTAGACTCAACCTAGCTAAAAGAAGGGGAAAACAGGGAGAAGAGAGAATTAAGGGAAATACATAATTCATTCATGCCCCAAAATGAGGTGCAGCTACAGCATATAAAGATTACAAAATGAGATCAGCGCAGGACCACTGATGCCAGCTGTAGCAAGCAGGGAAAACTGGATCCTATATAAGGGCTAGTCCTAATACATATCATTAAGTTAACAAAGTGAAGTGCTTAGAGTTAACTGGGGTTGGTCCTAACAAGTCCCACCCCCTTAACATGTCGCCTGTCCTCAGGCACAGAATGCTGGAAATCGAGCTTGAATGATGTGCGCATCTTCCCAAGTTGCGTCAGCTGCAGGGAGGCCGTGCCATTGGATGAGCCACTGGGAGATGGATCGTTTCTTTCGCTTGACAACTTGCATATCCAACACTTTCTCAGGACGCCAAAGAAGCTCACCTTTGTCATCAAATTCTGGCAGTGTGGTAGTGAGCGGGGTTCCATCACCAATCCGTTTCTTAAGGAGGGAGACATGAAAAACCGGATGAAGGCGGCAGGAGGCCGGAAGAAGTAGACGATAAGCAACCGCACCAATCCGAGCCTGGATTTCAAAGGGTCCATAGTAGCGAGGTGTCAGCTTGTGTGAGGGATGCTTGACCAGGGAACGCTGTCGATATGGGTGCAGCTTTAAGAAGACCCAGTCGCCCACCTTGAATTCTCGTTCAGTACGAGAACGATCCGCGTGCTGCTTCATCCTATTTTGTGCTTGGGACATGTGTAGCTTGAGCAATTGCAACAAGGCATCCCGATCCTTGAGAGCACAGTCCACCGCGTTGACCGTGGTAGACCCTGGTAAGTACATGGGTACAGAGGGAGGGGGAGTGCCATAGACAGCCTGAAAGGGCGTCATTTTGATGGTGGAGTGGTATGTAGAATTGTACCACCACTCCGCCCAATGCAGCAACCCGCTCCAGGAAGAGGGTTTATCCGAGGCAAAGCATCTGAGATAGTGCTCGAGGGAGCGGTTGACCACCTCGGTCTGGCCATCCGATTGTGGATGTTAGGCGGAACTCTTGCAAAGGTTTGTGCCCTGCAGTTTGAAAAATGCCTCCCAGAAATGGCTTATGAACACAGGGTCGCGATCACTGACGATAGACTTAGGCATACCATGGAGGCGAAAAACCTCCTTCATAAACACTTCAGCAATCGTGGTGGCACTGTATGGATGAGAAACAGCTATGAAGTGGCCATATTTGGATAGGCGATCCACCACAACTAAAATAGCATTATGGCCCTGAGATAGAGGTAAGCCATCCACGAAGTCCATAGATATGTCAAACCAGATGTGCTCCGGTACCGGAAGTGGCTGAAGCAACCCAGGAGGGTGGATGGTCTCATAAGTTTGCCGTTGGCACTGATCACAGGCAGCAATGAAGGCTTTGATTTCCTTGCGCATTCCAGGCCATGCAAAGTTGCGAGAGAGGCGAAGGTAAGTGCGTAGGTAGCCGGAGTGCCCTGCTTGGAGAGAGGAGTGGAATTCATGCAGCAATTTAGTGCGCCATTCCGAGGAGGAGGGTACGAAGAACTTGCCTTTGTACAACAGTCTGTTGTTGTGCCAAGAGAAATTCCTTTTGCTCGGCACACCCTGTTGCAATTGTAGGATAATAGAATTAGCTTCAGGATCCCTACGACAAGCATGCCCAATCTGATCTAAGCAGTCAAACACCGGAGCGGATATGGCCTGCACTGCACAAAGTTCGTGGCGTCGTGATAGCAAGTCAGGGACGGTATTCAGGCGGCCCGGTCTATACTCAATGGTATAATGATAGCCCATGAGTTTCGCGAGCCATTTGTGCTGAGATGGGGTTGAAATCCGTTGATCCAAGAGGTGTTTCAACGTTTGATGATCGGTGACAATGGTGAATTGATGACCCAACAAGTACGGCCTCCATTTATCGATGGCATACATAATGGCAAGCATCTCCTTATCATAAACAGACATTACTTGATTGCGAGGAGAGAGGGTTTTGCTCAAGAAGGCAATCGGATGTGTACGCTGGGATAACACTGCACCAATACCCAATCCGCAAGCGTCGGTTTCGACGGTGAAGGGAATAGAGAAATCCGGCAAAGCGAGTACCGGGGCCGTCATCAGGGCACGCTTTAGCTCTTCGAAAGCACTCTCAGCTGCCGGCGACCACTTGAAGTTATCAACTTTGAGCATCTCGGTCAGGGGTTTAGCGAGAAGGCCATAGTGGCGAATGAAACGCCGATAGTACCCAGTGAGACCGAGAAACCCTCGCAGCCCTTTAAGGGTCTTGGGCTTTGGCCAGTCTTGAATAGCTTGGACTTTCTGAGGGTCTACTGCTACACCATGTGAAGAAATCACGTGGCCCAAATAATCTACCTGAGACTTAGCAAATGAGCATTTAGATAATTTGACCTGAAGCTGATGGGCCCTTAGCAAGGAAAAGACCTCTGCCAGATGTGCCACATGGGATTGTAAGTCACGACTATAGACCAAGATATCATCAAAGAAAACCAATACACTCTTGCGTAAAAGAGGCCGGAAGATTTGGTTCATCAAGGCTTGGAAAGTGGAGGGTGCGTTGGTGAGGCCGAATGGCATCACAACAAACTCAAAGTGACCCTCGTGTGTCCGAAAAGCGGTCTTAGGAATATCATCCTCGGCCATCCGCACTTGGTGGTAACCAGAGCGTAGATCGAGCTTAGAGAAATGTGTGGCGCTGTGAAGTTCATCTAAGAGCTCGTCGACAACAGGAATGGGAAATCGATCCTTCACCGTTGCAGCATTGAGCGAGCGATAGTCGACACAAAATCGCCAGGTATCCTCCTTCTTCTTCACCAAGAGTACCGGTGAGGAGAAAGGACTAGAGCTGGGCCGAATGAGCCCAGTGGCCAACATGTCTGCCACCTGTTTTTCAAGTTCGGCTTTTTGTGAATGGGGGTAGCGGTAGGGACGGACGTTGATTGGGTTAGTGTTGGGAAGGAGGGTGATGCGGTGGTCAACTGTTCGGGTTGGTGGTAAGCCTACCGGTGGGGAGAAAATGTCCTGGTATGTGTCGAGTAGAGGTTGAATGGCTGGCGGGTGTGGGCTCATGTGTAAGGAGGGAGGTGGGGTAGGTGTTTGGGCTATGAAATCCCACTGGTCCGCAGGGAGGAGAGCTAGGATGTTATGGGGTGGGCCCGGGTTGTGGGTAGTAGTGATGCCTTTAAGCACATGATAATGCCCATCGGTGAAGAACCCCATAACCTTTTCTTGAAAATGCCAGGCTATTAACCCCAGCGTATCGAGCCATTGAGCTCCCAATACCAAATCGCACCCCGTGACGGGCATGAGCAGGAAGGAGCTGGTGAGGGAATAATCTTGGATGGTCACCTGCACATCATGGACCATACCAGAGGGAAGGAGTGGTTCGCCGGAGGCAGATGAGAAGCGGAACCCAGATGCACTCGAGACTGGTAGGCTCAGGCGACGGGCTATGTCAGGGTGGAGAAAATTGCAAGCAGCTCCACAATCTATGAAGACCTTGATTGGGAAATCATTAATTGACCCTGTGAGTCTCATCATCTCGCCAATTGAGGTATGGGTAATGGCATGAAGTGGGTAAGGTTCGTCCGTATCTGGGGTTGGGTCCTCCAAGGTCGGAGCACAGTCAAGAAATTCCAATGTCTCTGAAGGGTCATCAGTAGGTGTGGGGCAGGGCGCCTCGAGTATGGCCAGAAATGGTCGTTTACAAACATGGGTTGGGGTATACTGCTCATCGCAGCTGAAGCACAGCCCTTTGGCTCGACGCTCACGTTGTTCCAGTGTGGACCAAACGCGAGGTGGTCTGGGGGTCGGTGGTTTGTTGTTTTGTTGGTGGGTAGGTGGGGGAGTTGGTGTGGGGCTGGGAATGGTTGGATTGACGTGGGCACGGGAAGGGTGTGAGGAATTGGAGGGGTATGAGGGGCCACTGAGAGGCCTGGAGTAATGGGCCCATGAGCTGGGGCGTGCAAAACGGCTAGGACGGACCTCAGGGGTACCCTGTGTCTCTGCAAGCTTGGCCTCATAGCACCGTGCCAGGCGCTGAACCTCCACCAAAGTGGTAGGGTTGAGGGCCATCACATCATGCCGGATGGATGGTTTCAAACCACCGAGGAAGATAGGTATCAGCTGGTCTTCACCCCAATTTCGCGCACGACAGGCCAACCTGGTGAAGTCGGCGATGAAGTCTTCCACGGTGGAGGTCTGTTGCAGGTGGGAGAGGGCCACCTTGAAATCGTAGTTGGCACCGGCGCCGAAATGGGCAAGGAATGCCGGAACAAACTGCTCCCAAGTGACGGCAGGGTTTCGTTGCTCAAAAGAATCCATCCAGAACGAGGCAGTAGGGCCGAAATGAGTAGCGGCAATGGAGACTTTCTCAGATGGTGGAATTTTATGGGTTCGTAGATATCGCTCTGCCATGGATATCCATCCAGCGGCGTCGTCACCTGTAAAACGGGGTAAGTCTATCTTTGGTGCTCTGAAAAATTGTGGATCAGGTTGGTATTGGTTGGTTTGCTGAAATCTGTGGTTGTGGGTTTCGGGAAATGAGACAGGTGTTTGGGGTGCAGTAGTTGGGGTTTGGGTTTGGGAAAATGAGGTAATGGTGGCATAGTGTGGGGGTGCAGAAGGGTATGGTGGTGGTGTGTGTGGGGAGGACCCTGGAGGGGTAAGAGGATGAGAGCCTGGGCCTGCGACTGCCGGCGACGAAATCGACCCGAAGGTAATGGGTGGTATGTTGGATGGTGTAGGAGGAGGTGGTAATGGGGTGAAGGATGGAGCCGGGGAGGGTGAGGAGACCGGTGGCTCGGATGAGATGGGTTGTCGTTGGTGCGTGAGGGAGTGGACCAAGGTGCTTTGGAGGGCGGCTAGTTGGGCAGAGATGCGGTTTTCGAAGGCATCCTGGCGGTGATTGATGGAGTCTACCGATTGATGGAATTCCCCCTGAAGCATGGCAATAGAATGGTGTATATCGGTGACATGAACTGGTTCGAGTTCGTCTGGTGGTTGAGATGTTGAAGCAATGGTGGTGGGGTTTGGGGTAGGAAGAAGTGGGGGAACAAAAGCGGAGGTGATAGGGGTGGAGGAGGGAGCAGAATTTTGCAAGGTCCTAGATGGAGCCATGCTCTGATACCAGTTGGTAGACTCAACCTAGCTAAAAGAAGGGGAAACAGGGAGAAGAGAGAATTAAGGGAAATACATAATTCATTCATGCCCCAAAATGAGGTGCAGCTACAGCATATAAAGATTACAAAATGAGATCAGCGCAGGACCACTGATGCCAGCTGTAGCAAGCAGGGAAAACTGGATCCTATATAAGGGCTAGTCCTAATACATATCATTAAGTTAACAAAGTGAAGTGCTTAGAGTTAACTGGGGTTGGTCCTAACAGAAGCGCTTGAAGGTGTTTAAAGGGCAGCGGCCGATCGGCGACGCGACGGAGAAGGGGGAGGCAGAGATGGAAGTGAAGAGAGCCATTGTTGACAGGGAGAGAGAGAAGGGAAGAGAAGAGAGGGTTTTAGAAAGATGGGGGGAGATATTTTGGTTGGAGGGAGCTAAGCTGGAGACTTTTCTATGCTATTGGATGGCGGGTAAATATCGGTAATTTGGGAACGTCAGTGGACTTCACGGGCGGAAGGAGCGCGGGTGGAAATTTGGGTTTATTGCGGGAATAGGGAAAGTGTTGGGTGCAGAAAAGTAGGTATATAGAGTTTAATCATCATCAATCAATGCCTTTTCAAGGCTAAACGAGTAGAAGATATAGATGGTGGGAGCGGTACAAAAGCAGAAAGAGACGTTGGTACAGGACTACCATAATGTCCTTCCAAGATAGCTGGGCTAGTGCTAGACTAGTGGGCCTATTAGGCTAATGCAAAAGGATTAAGGGTGCTTAGGTGGGCTTGTCCTAACAAGTCCCGCCCCTGAAGCGGCAGAACAACCACGGTTGCCGAAATGTTGAAACCTCGCCATAATGGATTGGGCCTCTTCCAATGTAGTGTCATCTGCTGACATTTCGGCCCATTGAACCAACCATTGAGTTAGAGGCCTGCCCTTTTTCTGAATCACCTGCATATCGAGGACCTGAGAAAGAGACCAGATGATTTCTCCCTTGTTGTCAAAATGAGGAAGAGTCTGAGAGCTCGGAGTAGAGTCCCCGATCTGGCGTTTCAGAAGTGCAACATGAAAGACCAGGTGAATCTTGGAGGAGGGCGGCAGATCGAGCTTGTAGGCGACAGACCCGATGTGTTCAAGGACTTTGAAGGGTCCATAGAATCTGGGCAAGAGTTTGTGAGAGGGCCTCTCGATCAGGGATTTCTGACGGTATGGGTGAAGTTTCAGAAAAACTCAATCACCAATTGCGAATCCTCTTTCAATTCTCATCTTGTCTGCATGTTGTTTCATTCTGTTTTAGGCCATGGACATATGGAGCTTGAATGTTTGCAGGAGCTCGTCACGATTGCGGAGAGCTGTGTCGACGGCATGAACCGGGATTGATCCGAGCAAGTAGCGGCTAACAGACGGTGGAGGGATGCCGTAGAGTGCTTGGAATGGTGCCATCTTAATGGTGGAGTGGGATGAGGTATTGTACCACCACTCGGCCCAATGGAAGAGGTTATGCATAAGGACGGTTTGTCTACTACAAAATAGCGAAGATAGTGCTCGAGAGATTGATTGACCACTTTAGTTTGACTGTCCGATTGGGGGTGGTAAGCAGAACTCTTACACAATTTGGTGCCTTGTATTTTGAAGAACACTGCCCAAAAGTGGCTGAGCAATATGGGGCCGCAGTCTGACACTATGGAGCAAGGCATGCCGTGCAATAGGAACACCTCTTTGATGAATACCTCGGCGATCTGAGAAGTTGTGTATGGGTGTCTGATGAGTATGAAGTGCCCATACTTCGACAAGCGATCAATGACGACCAAAATAGCATTCATGCCTTGAGAGGAAGGAAGACCATCCACGAAATCCATGGAGATGTCGCAAAAGAATTCATTTGGGATCGGTAGGGGTTGAATCCGGGTGGATGTATGGCTTCGTAGTTCTGTCGTTGGCATTGGTCACAAGCGGCGAGGAATGTCTTGACAACTTTTCGAACCCCTGGCTAAGCAAAATTTCGAGATAGACGAACAAAAGTTTGAAGGAAACCGGAGTGGCCGACTTCAAGGGAGGAATGGAATTCATGCAGAATCTTGGCACGCCACTCTGAGGTCTGAGGTACGAACACTTTCCCTTTGTATAGTAGCTTGTTGTCTTTCATTGTGAAGTTCTTCTTGGTCTGTTGGCCTTGTTGGATGGCTTGTATGATGGTTTGGGCTTCTGGGTCCTTGAGACAGGCTTGTTGGATTTGATTGAGACCATCAAAGATTAGGGTGGATATGACCTGAATTGCGCATAACTCTTGGCGCCTGGATAACACATTCGGGACTGTATTAAGATGGCCGGCACAATACTCAATCTTATAATCATACCCAAGTAGCTTGGCCAACCATTTATGCTGCGAAGGTGTCGTGATTCGCTGGTCCAATAAGTGCTTCAAGGTTTGATGATCCGTCAAGATAGTGAATTGGCTACCCAAGAGGTAAGGATGCCATTTATTGATTGCATAAAGAGTAGCCAACATCTCTTTGTCATACACTGACAAAATTTGATTCTTGGGTGAGAGAGTTTTGCTCAAGTATGCCATTGGATCTCTTTGTTGGGATAGGACTGCACCGATGCTAAGGTCGGAGGCGTCCGTTTCAACAGTGAATGGTTGGGAGAAGTCCGGCATGGCAAGTATCAGTGCTGTGGTGACAAAGACTTTAAGCCGTGTTAACACGTCCTCGGCTGCTGGGGTCCAAATGAAGTTTTCTGTCTTGAGCATGGTGGTGAGGGGCTGGGCGATGAGGCCAAAGTGTCGTACAAATCACCTATAGTACCCAGCGAGGCTCAAGAAGCCACGGAGGCCTTTGACCGTGGTGGGCTTAGGCCAATCTATAAGATAGCTGTCCATTTCTGGGTCGACAGAAACTCCTTCACATGTAATTATATGGCCCAAGAAATTGACAGACTTTTGAGCAAATGCACATTTTACAAGCTTTATTTTCAATTGATGTAAATCTAATAGTTGGAATACTTCCTCTATATTTTTGATATGAGAAGTAAAATCCGAACTATAGATCAAGATGTCATCAAAGAAAACAAGAACAAATTTGCGTAAAATATGCTTAAACACATAATTCATTAAGGCTTGAAATGTAGAAGGAGCGTTAGAAAGACCGAAAGGCATTACCACAAATTCGTAGTGGCCTTCATGGGTGCGAAAAGCAGTTTTGTGGATGTCATCTTCACACATCCGGATTTGGTGGTAACCGCTCTCAAGTCGAGCTTTCTGAAGTACTTAACACCGTGAAGTTCATCCAAGAACTCGTCAACCACAGGAATAGGGAACCGGTCTTCAATGGTGACGACATTAAGGTTGTGATAGTCCACGTAAAACCTCCAAGATCCTTCTTTCTTGCGAACCAATAGCACCGGTGACGAAAATGGGCTGCGGCTAGGGCGTATAAGGCCATCGGTGAGCATATCATTAACGTGGGCCTCTAATTCAGTCTTTTGTGAATGTGGGTATCTATAGGGACACACATTCACTGGGCCTGTTATTGGTAAAAGGGGAATTCTGTGATCAATTGGCCTTGAGGGTGGGAGGCCAGTTGGGGCTTCAAATAAGGTGGCATATGTGGTGAGCAAGCCTTGGACTTCAGGGGAGTGGGCCTTAGTGTTGGTTACTTTTGGGCTTCCAAAGTAAGAGCTAGAATCCAATTGATCTGGGGTAATGAGCATTATGAAGGACTTGGAATCCATTGTCGTCGTTTTGGTGGTGACGCCCTGCAAGATCGTGCATTTACCATTGTGCATAAACATCATTACTTTATCAAGGAAGTGCCAACCCACGAAGCCCAGGGTATCAAGCCACTCTGCACCCAAGAGGAGGTCACAACCCAGAACAAGTAATAAGATGATGGATGAGGTGAATTGTTATTCTTGGATGCTGATCGAGACATCCAAGGCTTATTTGGAAATGGCGACCACTTCGCCAGTGGCGGCGGTAAACCGGAGTGGAGGGACGGTTCCAATTTGAAGACCCAATTTTGATACAATAGTGGGGTTCAAGAAATTTCTCGCTGAATCGCAATCAACAATTACCTCGACAGGGTAGCCATTGATAGTCCCTTGGAAGTGCATCATCTTGCTGACAGTTGTGGAGGTGATGGCGTGAAGAGGGAGAGGGTGGTCGTTATCATTCTCTGTATCCTCGAACTTTGGTTCCTCAGTGGGTTGTTCATCAGATGAGTTGTAGGCTTCTAGAATAGCCATCACGGGTTTCTTACACATGCACATGGGTCTTTGAACAAGGCTCATCACAACTGAAACATAAGCCTTGGGCGCGACGTTCGTGGTGATAATTGGGATTCCACTTTCTAGAGGGACCATCTGCTCTGGGCTTTGGGTTATTGTTTTGGAAGGTAGTGGTGTTTGTAGTGGCGACAGAAGGGGTGTTAGGATACGAGGAAGCTTTGGCAGAATACTGCCAAGAAGAAGGGCGGTGGGATCTGGTAGACCTGATGTGATTGAGCTGCAGCTCATAGCGACTTGCCAATCGCTGTGCAGAAGCCAAAGTTCAAGGTTCCATGGTGATGACGTCATGTTGAATGTCAGGTTTAAGGCCGCCAAGGAACACCCGTAAGAGTTGTGAGTCCTACCAGTTTGGAGCACGACAAGAAAGCTTTGTAAATTGCACAATGAAGTCATCCACCGTTGTAGTTTGTTGTCAGTGGGAGAGGGTGGTTTGGAAGTCGTCGTCGTTGCTTGCTCCGAAGTACTCAAGAAAGGCTGATGCAAAGCAGTCCCAAGTTGCAGCAGGATTCCTTTGTTCCAAGAAGTTCATCCACATACACGCGGCGGGCCTGAAATAGGAAGCCACGGTGGCTATATGCGCTGCCGGCGGTATGTTCTGTGCTCTGAGATAGCGTTCAACCATGATGAACCAGCCAAGAACATCTTCTCCTTAGAACCGTGGTAAGTCCACTTTGGGTGGTCTGAGATTAGTGTTGTCATGATGATGGAAATTGGTATGGTGATGCTTGGTGAAGGAAGGGCCTGAAGCAGGGGGAGAGGTGAATTCAGGCAGGGTAAAAATGTGTTGTGCTGTGGGTATAAATGCAGAGGCTGGGAGTGGGGGGACCGAGGTAATGGTAGAGTATTGAGGGGGAATGGAGGAGTTGAGTGATGTGTGTGGTGAAGAGGCTGAAAGGGTGGTAACGGGGGCTGTGAATGGTGTAGATGGAATGGAAAGGCCAATGCTAGGTAGGTTGGAAGTAGGAGAAGGAATGGACCCGAAAGTAATGGGTGAGAGTTGGGAAAGGGCGGTAACTATTATTGCGAGGTGGGAGGTTAGTAGAATGAATGGGTTGCCTTTGTTGGGTGAGTGCGTGCACCATTGTGCTTTGGAAGGCCGCTAGTTGGGCGGTGATTTGATTCTAGAAGGAGGATTTGTTTTGGTTGATGGAGTCGATGGACATATGTAGTTCTTCTTGGAGTAGGTCCAAGGATTGGTGGAACTTAGCCCGATGAAGAGGTGTAGAGTCAGCTAGTTGCTAGGAGGAAGAAGCAAGATTGGAAGATGGTTAAGGGGGGTATGGTGGTGGGACAAGAGCGGAGGTATTGGGGGTGGAATAGGATGCGGAAGTTTGCAAGGCTCTCATAGGAACTATGCTCTGGTACAAGATGTTGGGTGCAGAAAAGTAAGAAAGGGGAAAAACAATATTTAGAGTTTAATCATCATCAATCAATGCCTTTTCAAGGCTAAACGAGTACAGGATATAGATGGTGGGAGCAGTACAAAAGCAGAAAGAGACGTTGGTACAGGACCACCATAACGTCCTTCCAAGATAGCAGGGCTTATGCTAGACTAGTATGCCTATTGGGCTAATGCAAAAGGATTAAGGGTGCTTAGGTGGGCTTGTCCTAACAAAAAGTGATCCACATAAACCTGGCTTCTGATTGGTGCGTGCAACCTTGTCCTCGGCAAGTTTGGCGTGTGCAAACTTATATGTAATTTTTATTTTTATTTTATTTTATTTGAGGAATTGTATTACACCCAATTTCTCTTACAATTATTAGCCTAGACCCACTCATAAGTTTCTTTTAATATACACTCAAAACCTGTTTACTAGAATAAATAATAAAACATGTTTTTGTTAAAAATTACTAAAGATGCCTCAAGCCCTCAACGTTCAATCAATACCTAGATTGGAGGTTTCAATATCGTCATCAATATTTATTGATTATTTGCTGATTTAAATGGATCGCACAATCAGACATTAGTGAGTTGCCTTTGTTCAGTTGCTCATCTCTTTAATTAGAGAGGTAAGATTGAAGAGTTGTCTGGTTACTAGCTTCCCCATCCAGAGGTATTTGTGGTATGCGTTTTGTATGTAATTCGCATAATTGTAATACCCAAATAATATATAGGAAGACACCTAAATTATAGGCATATGAATCATGCATATATTTGTAATACGCATATGATAAGTATGCATATCCAAAGTGATAGGATGATACTCAAATTATAGGTATCTGAATCACGCACATATATGTAATACCCTTACGATATGTATGCATATATGAATCATTGTAGAAAGTTTGGTTAATTCCTCCCCAAGAGGGATTCGATGTTTGTGTTTTGTTTTTTAAGATTTATGCTAATGAACATGTATATATGAGTTTCAACATAGCTGACAGTTTTAACCACATTGACAAAGAGAAATATCTGAATAAAAGGAATATACAAATTGTTGTAACACATTCTAATGATACACACATATATTTAGAACTTAAGACAAAAGGGCAAAGCAATCTTTCTTGGTAAGCTGGTCTCCTATTTCTCTTTCTTTCCTGGTTGAGAAGGAGAACCTGGCTAGCTGGCTGTCTGTATTTGCTTTCTGGGTTCCACATTTTGCTATGCTTCTGCTTGGCTTTGCCCTATTTTAATGAAATATTTATTCCAAAAAAAAAAAAATCTTTCTTGGTGAGCAAGCAAAACAAAGAACTTAAACTTGGGGGAATTCTCAAATTCCAAATAAAATTTCAACTCAAGTTAATGTATGTATCAGTCGACTTCTAGCAAAACCATACGAAACGCTAACAATCGCATTCACAATTAGAAGAACGAAAATGTAAATACCTAAATGTAGTGAGTAAGGTTCTGCTTTGGTTCTAGTTGAAAATGTGTGCCTTACACATGACATATCCTACTTTGTTTCATTGTTTTTTTTTTTGGTCAATAATGATCATTCATTAGGCTACGCGGGCAAGCAAAAGATAACAAGGTACAGAAATTAGGAAAAAGGGAAAGACTGCAGCACAAAAGCAAAGGAGGACGCAGCCTCACAACTAGTTACATGGAGGCCCTGGGAGGCCATCACTTCTTAGAATGGAGATTAAGGAGGTTGGAGGCCTGTTGGCCCAATCCCGAGAGCGCAACTCAACTTGGCAAGCTTGGCCTCTGCATCCGCAACACGGTTAGCTCCACGAGGGATCCAGTTCTAATTGATCCGGTCAAACAGAGGTTTTAGATGAGAGATGTTGTTGATCATATGGGATATTCTTCAGTTTGGGGAGAAAGATGAATTGTTGTTTGCTGTTAAGACTTCTTTGCAATCCCCTTCAACAATTATCTTCTGAAGATTCAATTGAGCAGCGAGCTGGAGGCCCTTAACCACGGCCTCAGCATCTACTTCGATGGCAGAGTTGTGACTCCCATGAATGCTTGCACCAGCAATAGAGTGACCTCTATGGTTTCTGATAATAATTCCAATCCCACTGTGTTGACTTTCTTCATTCCAAGCTCTAGCTACATTAACTTTTGCATAAGGGGGATTGGGGGGCTGCCATCTAAGGTGGGGTTCATGTCTAGTAGCATATGATGAGGATTGTTCAACAGGCTTGGCACATTTGACCACTCACCAAGGCTCCTTTGAATATTTTCCATGGTGACTAGGGGATTTGGTTGCCTATGTTTCATGACTACCTCACACCTGTGCTTCCATATCTCCCATAGGTGAAAGAAACCATAATTCAAAAAGTATTCTGAATCACCAGACAAGAGGGCAGCCTTTTGATGTAATTCCAGCAACCATGCCTCCAGGGTTGTGATTTGTTGCTTATCTGGTAGGGGTGGGCAAAAAAAACCGTAAAGCCGAAAAACCGGCCTGGACCGGCCGGTTCAGTCTGGGTTTTTTGAAAAAAAATGAAAGTTTTTACGGGCCCGGGCCCGTTTCTATAAGTTTCGGGCCGGTCCCAGTCCTTATCATATGTATAGTTCTAAGCCCGTTAGGCCCGAAAATATGAGATTAGTTAAAATAAAATGACCTTAGGTGTCATCTTTTGAGTGGGTTTGTCTATTGTAGACTTCCATATACCATATAATTCCCTCTAATATATAATTCCTAATTGTACCTTTTCTCTTTTTACTCTGCCGCACACCTTTTCTTCTCTTCTCTCTCTTCTTCTTCTGAAACTCCTCTCTATCTCCTCTGAAGTCTCAACTTCTCTTCATGTTTTCCTCCTTGTCTCTGTTCGTCAGTTCAATTCTTCTTCTTATTCATCTCTTTTTTTCTTCTTCTAGCTATGGTCTCTATGGCCAAGCCTTTCCATTTGTTCTCTTTATCAAGATCTCTTAAAGGCTCTGGATAGAACCTGGAAATTTGGAGCCTTCACATCTTAAAGTCTCTGGATCAAACCAAACCGGCGACGACAACCATCGACGATGTTCTGATCTTGATCAGTTGATTTTTTATTTTGTAAAAGTCAGATCTGTTAGTGATATTGTTCAGTTGATAACTATGTAAACATGGAACTTTTAGTGTGGTTTGATTGTTGTTTGCTGCATTTTTGCCCAGAGATGCAGCACTGCGGAAAAATATGCCAGGAACCGAAAGCCCGAAGAAACCGGCCCATTTCTGTCGTGGTCCGGGTTGAGGCCGGTCCATGTGTCTGTCATATGCAAGCCCAGCCCGAACTTAACTCTGCCGGTCCGGTCCCGGTCCCTATAAATGTGGTGCCGGTTTGGGACCGTGCCCAGCCCTATTATCTGGTTTATAGCCAATTGTGCTTCCAAACCATACTGCCGTAGTCCAAGGACATAGAAGCAAACAATGTTTAATGGTACGTTTTAGGATATTCACCACAAATTTGACAAATAGGGTTCAAGGCCATCTTCCTTGAGAACATGTTCCAACTTATGGGCAAGGCATTGAAAAGAGCCCTCCATAAGAAATTTGAAATTTTTGGGATGGAGTGAGATTTCCAAATCAACTTCCAAATTTTTGGATTAACCTGCAAAGATGAAGAAGGTTTACACTTTGTAATAGTTTTAAGAGAAGCCTTCATTCTTTGATAGCCACTTTTGACTGAGTAAGTTCCATTCTTTGTGTGTGGCCAGACTAGTGTGTCGTTATCATTGACTTCCCCAATTGGAATATCCTCTATACTTCTGATGTTTGAGGATTGTAGAAATGGCTCAAGATGGCTGATGTTCCATTTTCTGTCCTCATCTATGATTTCTGAAACAAAAAGCGGAGTGAATCTGTTGGATGTGATCGTGGGTTTGATCAAACCCCCATTATTGTTTGGAACCCATCAATCATTCCAGACATCAATTGCTCTGCCATTTCCGACTTGCCGTAAAGCATTCTCACTTATTGTGTCTCTCCCTGCGAGCAAACTGTTCTAGATCCAAGAGAGTCTAACACCTTTCTTAGCCTTCAAGAAAGAGGTGTTATCAAAATATCATGCCTTCAGAACCTTACTCCACAAGGACTCTGGGTTTTGATCAAGCGCTAGCATTGCTTTGCCAAGAGGGCCTTGTTATACGTCAAAAGCTCTTTAAAGCCAATACCCTCCTTTAACATACTTTTGCAGAGAATATCCCATGCTTTCCAGTGAATTTTTTCTTTTGTGCCAATTGATCCCTACCAGAAATTGGCAATATCAGAGTTTCATTGTTCATTTGGCTATAACACCTTGATCTCAAGTAATTGCTGAAAACTACTCTCAAACGTCATAATTGTCGACTTATCCTAGAGTTTGCAAAATGAGCCTAGGTGCTCAATAAAATGTCCTTTTTTTTTTGGGAGAATAGCTTAAAACCGACATTTTGTCAATTTGACACGAAGTGTCGGTTTTAAGAATTCCTAAACAGCTGTGATTTTGAAAAAATAGATAACCGATTACGTGCGGTTTTCGGTCAATACCAAAAAGATGAACCACCCAGTCCACCTCAAGTAAAAAAATTCTATTCAAAGCCCAACAGCAGAGCCCACCCCACTAACCCATAATCGTTCATAACCCATTGCTGCTGCCCTTCTTCTTCGAACCCGCGATACCCACCGTCTCACTCTCGAAGTCTCAACGAGGGCTCTCCCGGAGCAAAAAACTTGCCCGTGGAGACCGTCACAGTCGCTTGCCCTGACCACCTCGTCCTCGCCGACCTTCCGGTCTCGTCGTCAGCTCGGTGAACTAGTATGTGAAATTGTGCTTTATATCTTTGGTCTAAAATTGAATGCTTTTGAAATTGTATATATGCCATTGTATCTATGTTTTCACAGGGGTAGGGTCTTTACCCTCTGACTTTGATTTCGATGCAATATACCTCTTTGTTAATTTACAGATTTGTTGTTTTGCAGGGACCTTTGGCCTTTTATAAGGTCGTCATCCCAAATTTTGGAAGGCTAGGATCTTGGAATGTGATCATGTTTCTAACCTTTGATCAGGTACATGTCTCAAAACCTTTCTATATCTCTTCAGCCGTTTGTGTTTTCTTGTCTGTGCCCTGGTTTTCTATATCTCAAAACCTTTCTAGTAGTCTGAATTGAAGCTTAGAAATTATATTATGTTATGGAATCAGAAAATCTCTATAAATAATTAGCCACTTCTGCTGAAATCTTTATCGAAATTTATCTATGAAGCTGTGTGTGTTTTTTTTTTTTCATATAAACCTGGAAAGTTTTCCTTTTTTTAATGGCTTTCTCGTCTCTCAAAAGTAACTTGAATTTCTTTTCTCATCTCTTATTCTTCAGGCAGGCTAAGAAGTTCATGAAAAGTATAGAGTCAAAATGAGAAGTGAAGCCAAGAGAGTGGTTTTAGTTTGTAGAGCAAACAGTAGTTGTTTTAGAGAATAATAAGGACCTCGACAAACCTTTTTCTCCCATATTTCAGCTAGCTGAGAAGAAGAATCCTCTGAAGGAAAACTGCTTACTGGAAACTTCAAAATTTAAGAAATAATTAGCTTTCGTTTTCTGGATTACATATCTTTCATTGTCATCATATATTGATGAGTTGTGATTATTAAATTTGTCTATCAAGGCTTTAATTGGTTTGTTTGCAAAGCCAAATGCTAAATCTTTGTCGTCACCAATGAGTGATGGCTTGCAGACATACTCTTGGATTTTCTTTTCTGGTAGATGATTCATCAGTTACTGAAAACGACGGTATAACATGAATGCTGATGCATATTTTTTAAACAATAAAAGAAGGGGATTGAAATTGACACTCCATTTTTTTACAAACCACACCCTCCATGAGTAATTTTTCAGAAGTCAAGAGTTTTTTATTTTTATGTTTTTGGAATAGTCCATCTTGGATGGCACCCTAAGCTAACCCGTGGGTGCTGATCAATGAATTGCTGAAACACCTCCAATCTCTGCGACTTCTGTTTGACCTTCATTTGCTCCTGGGTTCGCAGCTTGGTTTCGCGATTTGAACAGCTCGATAAAGAAAGATTCCGGCACCCAATTGGTTCACTATCACTGTTTGAAGCTTTTATTTTGTGGGTGTTGTTTGATTTTTTTGTTTTCTTTGGAGTTTTGTTGTGGGCGTGGGTTTGATTCTTTGGTTTGGATCTGTTGTTTTGATTGATTTGGTAGTTTGATTTTGCGCCCTTTACTGGGATTGTCTACTGTTTTGTGTTGAATCAGCTTCTTTGGCTTCTGGTGTAAGTGTAGGGTTTGTTTTTGAATGGGGTTAGGTCTTTGATTTGCTCAAGGATTAGTGTTTTAGGTATTTGGTTAAGGTATAGAGCCATAAAAGCAAATGTCTGGGTCAAAATTTTGACATTTGTTCGTGACGATTTGTTTTGTTTTGTTTAGAGTGAGCATGATGATTTGAACTATCTGCATTTTACTGAATTAGTGTACTCTATTGGTAACTTGGGGACTGAAAGCTTAGTTGATGCGATGTTGATGGTAGTGGTGAGATAACCTGAGTGGTGGCTTATGCTTTACTACAGTCTCGAATGTGAAAACTTTAGATAAAATTGGAATTTCCTTTGTTTTCAAATTATATTGTTATTTTATTTTTTGGTAGTGATAAAGACTGGTGATTTGTGTTGGGCTCTCTGTAGATTAGTACTGCTTTTTAGATTATTAGGTGTTTTGAGTTTTCTGCGTTTTAGTGTATTTTTGATTTCTTCAGTTGGGAGAATTACTTATTTCCACTTTTGACTGAATAGCGAGAATTGTATGGATTATGCAAGTGGTCTATGTTGGTGTGTCTTGGTCTGAGATGTAATCCTGAAAATATGATAATTCTTGCTCTTTAGTTTGCAACAATGTAACCTTGATCATATATTGGTTTTGAGATTTATGCCTGACAATTGGTTTCAAACAGGGTGGATGCTCGGGCATGTCGATGGACTCCGAGAGCAAAGAAAATGCAAGACCAGATGTTTCAATCATTAAATATAATGGTTTTGAGATAGGTGAGCCTTCTTATTTTCATTCTCTTAGTCATATGAACTAGACTATTTGTGACAGATAATTGATGAGCTATTTGTCGTAGTTAGAGTAATGATTGCACTTTATGCACTAATACAAATGGGTTGCCTTTAAATTTGTTACAAGATTTTCTGTTGAGGTGATATATTTTAGGATTTTGAAAAGGGATTAAAACACACAAATTTAACAACAGTGGTGACTCATTTCATCTTTGCTATTCATATTTATATTTGTGCTCATTTTGTGATAGATATGTTCAAAGCTTGCCCTCCTTAATTTCATAGACTGCTTATAACTTGCATTATGCATAAGTGAAAGTACTTGAGGCTATGAAAAACTGGCTTTTCCTTTTTAAATGGTATTCGGTAAAGTTGGTGCAACTTTCATGTCTGATTTTTCACCTGATGTAGGACCTAAAGCAGAACTTGCAGCAATCTATTCTGTAATAGGGGAGCAACCGGTTCATATTAGGCAGGTCAGGGGCCGATGTGGCATCTGTTTTTCAATATTATAGATTATTGAACAAGCTTGATTCTGCAGTCCGTACTGATTATAATAATGTAGACATGAAATGTTTTACTTTGAAATTAAGAAAGAAAAGTGTGAATTAAGGAACTTGAGCCAAAATGGTATAATATATAACTGAATACACAATTTCAATGATTAAAAAAGATATGACTGTACCTGATGGTTTTGTAGATAACATAATATTTTTTCTTATTTAAGTTTAGATGTCGATTCTATTAAGGCAAAATTATATACAATGTGGTTTATGATTGCAGTGTGATTAGAATGCTGGAAGCTTGAAGGAAGAACTTGCAAAATAATTCCACGGCTGGAGGAAATGCAGAAGAGAAAAATTGAAAGAAAAAATCAATTTCTAGAAGTTGCAGAGGAGATACAAGTTATTTCAAGTGAAATTAATGGAAGCACAAGTTGCATTTCTTCTAAAATAGATGTGGATGAAATTGCTTTTGTCTTTGAGAAGGCTTGAACAATTGCACAGCCAGCTCCATGCACTCCAAAAAGAGAAAGTCGGTTGAGTGCTCTTCTTTCTGTTTACACTCTATCCACATTTCCTGAGAGTTTGTATTTTACATATGCGTACCAGTTTTTCATTTATCTATTCTTTCTTCTTTTGCAGAGTGATAGGCTGAAGCAGATACAGGCCCATGTAGGTACATTGAACTAGCTTTGCTTAGTTGATATGGATTTCAAACAGACAATCAGTGAGGTTCATACAGTCTAGATAATTCAGAAGGATTCAAATGACCGAGTGTTGACATGAATTAGTCACTTGGTTTTGTGACCTTCTGTGGCATTTGAATCTTAAGGGACTGAGTT
>BDJD01001105.1:93682-106246 GCA_002564525.1 Rosa multiflora | reverse complement strand
GTTTTTTTTTTTTTTTTTTTTTTTTTGCAATAAATTTTTAACTGGTTTTTAGTCAATTAAGATACACTGATCTTTTCTATTGTGAAGTTATAGAAAAATGGGTGACATTTCTTATTCCAATGGCAATGCCAATGTGAAAGGAAAGAGCTTTGCTCTTGATATGTATAGTTACTTCTATATGCATTTTCAGTACAATCAGTTACATTAATTGAGTAATCTTTTTCCAATTCGTTTTTTTTTTTTGGGGGTTCCTATTTCATTTTACACTTGAATGCAAAAATATATATAAGAAAATTCTAGCTGACTCTATGGCCATATGTTAAGATCTGAGAGTGAAAGTTCTATACTTTACAAATTGAATGAAAAGATCCAGTAATTTTATCATAGAAACATTCTTTTTGACAACAAATATTTGTGATGAAAAGTTCAAACAAGACATAAAGTTGGATTAGAGATGCCGTGACGGGATATGTTGCTTGTGTAGATCGATACACGGTTATCTTCACTGTAGATGTGACCATTAAGACTATCTTTACCATGTAGATGTGACAAGTCCAAGTTCTCTAGTGGTGAGGAAATTACAAACAAAATACGAAGTGGGTGATGGAAAGCTGTTGAGAAAATTCAACCTTCAGCAAAAGCATGATTGATTTAGATCAAGACTTTTCTAAGTTCTCTAGACTCTAGTGGTGAGGAAATTACAAACAAAATACGAAGTGGGTGATAACAGCTTCCCAAGAAAATTCAACCTTCAGCAAAAGCATAATTGCTTTAGATTAAGACTTTGAAGATCATCTTTAGATATAAAATACATATAACAGCCGGAGCAAGCATTTCTGCTTTTGATTCAAAGCATCTTTTAATCAACGACAAACAAAGAAAAATAAGATTGCTGTGGAGAGCAGTTGACTAGTTGTTGGGAAGTCTATTCGCAATATATTTTCATAAACGATCGTCCAACGACCTGATAAATTTATATCTCTCTTTTGATTCATCCCTCTCCTAGTTTGTTCAACTAGCATTCGACTCTCTTGAGTAGAGATCCATGGCTGAATTTCTCACTTTTGGTGCTCGAGAATTGCTGAGGAAAGTGGCTTCCCTTGCTGCTCAAGAGTTTGATCTTGTATGGGGATTCAATGGAGAAATAACAAAGCTGCGTGACTGGGTGCCCATGCTCGAGGCTGTGCTACGAGATGCTGAACATCCGCGACAAGATCAGGGAGATGCTGTGAAGCTCTGGGTGAAGAAGCTTGAGGACATAGCTCGGCATGCCGATGATGTGCTGGATGATTATGGATATGAGCTTCTCCGGCGTAAGGTGCAACTGCGAAATCAGATGAAGAAAAAGGTGCAGAACTTTTTTTCCCTCTCCAATCCCATATTTTTTTGTGTTAAAATGGCACATAAAATTAAGAAAATCAACACATCTTTGGATGAGTTGAATAAGAAGGCAAGTACTATTGGCTTAGTTGCTAAACTATCCTTAGATGCAACAACTTCCCATGGTATAAGCATTGACAGGGAAACCTACTCTATGCAAGATGAAAACAATATCATTGGAAGGGACGATGTTGTGGCAGATATAGTTCAAGCCCTGACCAAATCAAACCACAATCTGGAAAGTGGTCTCTCGGTTCTGGCGATTGTGGGTATGGGAGGGCTTGGAAAGACAACTTTGGCTAAATCAATATATCATGAATCTGAGATAAGTAGGCACTTTGAGAAAAAGATGTGGATATGTGTATCTACCCTTTTTGAAGTCAATTCAATTTTGAGAGGGATCTTGGAATATCTTAAACCAGAAAATGCTGCAGTGAAAGCTATAGATGCAATATGTAATATTCTCCGAGAAGAGTTGAAAGGAAAGAGATACCTTCTTATACTTGATGATGTATGGAATGAAGATGCCGAAAAATGGAAACGTTTGAAGGATTGTTTGCTAGGAATTACCGATGCCCAAGGAAGCAGTATTATTGTCACTACTCGCAGTGATAAAGTTGCAAAAACGGTGGAGACCCTTCCTAGGTGTGATTTGAGAAAACTATCAGTTGATGAGTGTTGGCTTATATTGAAGAATAAAGCAATTCCAGTCGGAAGTGTTTCTATACTTGAAAATCAAGAGACAATTGGAAGGGAGATTGCCAAAAAGTGTGGAGGTGTACCATTAGTGGCAAAGGTATGTCATATTATGCATTTGAAGTTTTACCATGCTTTCTTTTTACTTTGATTTGATAACAAGAATTTCTATTCCAAATATTGTTGATATAGGGAAAATTAAATAAATAATAATGAGCAGTTAATATTCAATTGAAGATGACTTTTTTTTTTTTTTTTTTTTTTGAAAAGGGGGTTTGGAACCCAGCCTAACTGGAAGGCTCAGCCCCACGCCCGTTATTTATATTATTAAATAAATTTTGCTGCATCGAGGGGGACGTAATACCTGAACCCCGAGTAGATATAGTTGTGTTACAATTATCCTCATAGAGAACATCTTGTATGAAAGTAGGAGCCTCATTTAAACAAAGATCCACAACATGATCGAAACTATCCTGTATGAAGATGACTATAGTATTGTTGTGTTGAAATCTAATTCCATTCTCAATTTAAATTGTAGGTATTAGGAAACATTATGCGCTCTAAAACGAGCAATGAATGGAGTTCAATTATGGAAAGTAAAATATGGGATTTGCCTGAAGAAGAAGAAAGAATCATGTCAATTTTAAAGTTGAGTTTTGATGAATTGAAATTTTCATCATTGAAACAATGTTTTGCATATTGCTCGGAATTCATCAAAAACTCTGTAATGGAAAAGGATGACTTAGTCCAACTTTGGATGGCTCAAGGATGGCTTCACCCCACCAAAAGTAATATGGAGATGGAGGATAGAGGGAATGAATATTTCAACATTTTATCAGAAAAATCCCTTTTTGAAGACGTTAGAATGGGTTATAATGGTAATACAACATGCAAGATGCACGATCTTGTGCATGACCTTGCAGAACGAGTGTCAAACATGACAGACCACCGCTCACTATTTTTCAAGGGAGAAGCACTTGGGAACATCTTGCCTAACTTCAGATCTTTGCGTGTGTTAAATTTATATAAGGCAGACATTGACAAGTTGCCGAGTTCAATTGGAAAGTTGACACACTTAAGGTATCTGAATGTTATGAAAACAAATTTGAAAGCATTTCCAAAATCTATTGGTCAACTTTATTACCTTGAAACGTTTAAAATGCCTTATCATGTTGAAGAGTTCCCAAAGATGATTGCTGATATGATCAACTTGAGACATGTTTATTTTGGTGAATATGCGAAAATTCCGGTTGGGATATTGGGAAGATTGACTAATCTCAGATCATTACCTTTTTTGAAGGTGGGTAAGGAAACTGGACCGAGAATTGAAGAACTGGGTGGGTTAAACCATTTGAGAGACACCTTAACTATCTATAATTTGGAGCATGTAACAGATGGTGAAGAAGCAGTGAAAGCAAAGTTAGTTGATAAGAAACATGTACGCAAGATAACTCTTCACTGGAAGCTTAGTAGACCAAGCGACAATGTTGACAATGAGGATGATGTACTTGAAGGCCTCCGACCACATTGTAATTTGGAAATTTTGAAAATTATGGGGTTTATGGGTGTTAAGTTTCCATCATGGTTATTGCTTGCCAGCAACTTGAAAGAAATTGTATTAGCAGGGTGCAACAAATGCGAACGAGTTCCAATATTGGGCCATCTGCCCAATCTTATACATGTTAAGATGGAGGACATTCAGAACCTAAGATGCTTGGGGTCTGAGTTTTATGGTTACGATCAGATTTTCGGTGCAACAACAAGTGACGGGAGAAAGAATTTGTTTCCTGCTTTGAGATCATTACATATTAAGAATGTCGAGAATCTAATAGATTGGATGGAAGCAGGGGAAGTGATGCTGACGACAGAAAAATTAAGGGTGTTTCCTTACCTTGAGGAGCTGACCCTGAAGCGGTGTAAACAATTAAGAAGTGCTCCCAGTCATTTTCCATCTCTTAAGAAGTTGGAGATACGAGGAGTGGAAAGTGGTTTGCCTATAGCAAGTATTTTAAGCAATAAACTGACTACTCTCACTCATCTCTCGGTATATGATGTCAAGGGACTTACTAGTCTTCCAGAAGGGACGTTAAGAAACAACAAGAATCTTGAATCTTTGTATATACGCAACTGTCCAGAGTTAAGCTGCATTTCTCCCCATGGATTTGACTGCTGCGCATCTCTTCAGGATCTGAGTATTTGGGAGTGTCCTAAGTTGAGGTATTTACCTGATGGGCTACTCCCACACTCTCTCAAGGAGTTGTCCATAATAGGTTGCTCCAGTCTAGAGTCCATCCCAATCATCCCTGAGCTAGGCGGTCTCCCATCTCTGCTCAAATTGTTTATATCCGGGTGTTCTCAGTTATCCAGTTTACCTGATGGGTTACAATATTGCACATCTCTTCAACTACTGGAGATACGGCGCTGCCCAAAGGTAACGTCCATTCCAGCCCAATACTGCACATCTCTTCAAGAATTGGAAATACATAGCTGCCCAAAGATACCGTCCATTCCAATTCCATCTGAGGGCCTCCCATCCCTTGGTCAACTTTGGCTTCGGTACTATCCTGAATTATCAAGCCTACCGAGTGGGCTAGGCTGCTGCCCATATCTTGTTGATTTGTCAATAAGAGAGTGCCCTAAGGTAACATCCATTCCAATTTTACACGGAGGCTTCACATCCCTTCGTCAATTGGTAATCGACGGTTGTCAAAGTACACAAATTGATCTGCAATTTTGTCAAATCCTCGTCTCTCTTGAGGAGTTGACAATAAGTGATTGTCCTAATCTAGAGACTGTTCCAAGTTTAGACAAGCTCACATCCCTCCGTAGATTGGTGATTTTTCGATGTTCCCGATTGACATGTCTACCCAGAGTGGCAATGGCATCCTTACACGTATTCACCCGTCTCAAGTCCTTGTCACTTGGTCCGTTTTGGAATGAGATGGATTCATTCCCGGCTCTTCAAGTTCTACCACAACTTGAATCATTGTGGATCTACGGGTGGCCGAAGCTCAAGTCTCTGCCTGAACAAATTCAACACTTGACGTCTTTGACCTCTTTGGGGATACTTGGCTTTGAGGGAGTGGAGGCTATTCCAGAATGGTTGGGAAACCTTGCATCTCTTCACTCCTTAGATATTATGTGTTGCAAGAATCTGATGTATCTACCTTCCGTCCAAGCTATGCAACGCCTCACCAAATTAGATTCGCTACGTATCTCCAACTGTCCCCTTTTGAGCGAAAGATGCACCGCGGAGAGCGGCCCAGAGTGGCCTAAGATATCTCATCTTCCAGAAATCTATGGTAACTCTTTCCTCTACCTCTTTTTTGAATCCCTCAATATTCATATCACTTTAATTACACTAGTTGTTTGAAAAAAATTATAGTTATTATAAACCAGTGACAAGAATACTTTTTGGCTCTTCCTTCTCACTCTCGAGATCGATGGAGAAAGAATAATATTTTGTTTGAAAACAAGTTTTGTTCCATCTGCTAGAGCTTGAAGAAGTCTGCTCATTTTACAATAATTGTAGGAAGAAAAAAAAAGAAGTTTACTCTGATTTTTAGGTTTCATTAACAATGGTGATACATAGAACCCAAATGTGAAGAGATTGTTGTTGTGCAAACTATATAACTCTATTAAGTGACTTCTAAAGAGATTAAAGCTTGTATATTCTTGTCCAGTTTTCTTTAATTTTATCTCCAGACTGTGCCCATCTCCCTCAATTCCACTTCATTGTTTCTATTTGATAGACTACAGCCAGATGGCTGGCCGCATAGAAAACAATGAGATCCTTTCAGCTAAACTATCTTTTCTTCCATTTAGATTTTGTATGCTCCTACTGTTTTGGTGCATCCCTATATTAAACAGATACATTACCTAGCTATACTAACCGCAAGCATTACCCCTGGAACTGTGTTGATCATTCGGGCTGAAAGGTTAAAGGCCAATAGAGTCTTTTTGAAACAGCTCTCTTCTAGCTTGCCTTTGGTCATTCTTAAGTTTTGTTTTTCTTAACTGAGTGAGAAATTGTTTTTGCTTTTGGTTACCAAGTAGTGCCATTTGTGCTTATGTCCTTGTGATCAATGTACATGTAGTTTGAGTGTCATTGGCTATAGATTTTAGAAAATGTAAAAAATATTGTTTATAGATGTATAATGTATCTAATGTTTGTAATTGCAGTATTATTAAGCTGAACCATATCGACAATATACCCGCAGCATCGTGCGGGCCGCAATGTCTAGTATCAGACTATTTTTCTGTGGTCTATAGGAAAATCCAGGACTTGATTCTATCTTGGTGCCAAGACAACAGGTTCCCTTTCAGAGAAAGAAGCTTTCAGTTTGTGCGTTTGAAGTGGCCTTCAAAGTTCTGCATGAAAAGGTATAACCTTGTGATTCATCATTACATTTTTGCTATCCTTATCAAGATAGGAATTATGTACTACGTACATATGTAATCCAACTTTTCCTTATCATTTTGCAGCAAATTAAGAGCAAATGGGTACTACAAAGTAGTATTGTGGATTTTAGTCCTGTTCTCATGTTGTACTCCAAAGCAACTCATAGCCATCAAATCCGACTTCTTCCGATAGAAACACTGGGTGATGTCTGACTGATGATATGCCATAGCTGAAACAAGCTCAGATTTGTGAGGTTAAGGCCAATCTTGAATTGATTTTTCCAGGCAGTTCAAGCTCATGTTCAAGCAGGAAGATCTTTGCCTTCAAGTTGCTTCAGTTTGAATGAAGTAGTCATTTTACAAACTTTTGCGTGTTAGGTAGAGCATATGTAGAGGTGCTATGAAATCCTCTTATTCCAGGTTGGTGAAACTGATCAACAGATGGTTCTTGAAAGAACAGATGGTTAGGCTAGATCTGTGTTGTGCCAAACTATTGTACAATGTAAATTCTTGATATTGAAATCA
Source organism: Rosa multiflora (assembly GCA_002564525.1). Lineage (NCBI taxonomy): Eukaryota > Viridiplantae > Streptophyta > Magnoliopsida > Rosales > Rosaceae > Rosa > Rosa multiflora. The sequence goes on along the minus strand of BDJD01001105.1, from coordinate 99,244 downwards.
ATTGCAGACTGCTATGTGACGAAGTCCTGAACTCTAAATGAGTTGGCTGAACATATATATCTAGTGAACTATTGGATGAGATTAATTATTTACAGTTCATATATACTTTCTGGCACTAACTTATTGGTATCTAATACTAGTGTATGAATCGTGTGCTTGACAGATTAAGACCTTATATGTGGGCAATGACTTTATTGGAGACGTTCCTTTAACAACGAAAATTCTTGCTGCATTAACTACAGGTGAGAAGGCTAAGCATGGTTGTGGATTCTAATGGATTTACAGTTTATTTATGCTAGTTTAGGGAAAGAAGAAAGTTGTCCAGTGCACTATATTAGTGGTGCTTATCATTGATTTGGCTGGAAGTTGGATATCTTTTTTATTTTATTTTTCCTTCATTTCCAAGATGGAAAGTTAGGCAGTAATATTTGCACTTATGCTGTGTTCTTTGCTGTTTGATTTAATGTAAGTGAGTACTTTTCTTATGAACAGGTGCTCTAGCAATCACAGTGGCAAATCCAACTGATCTTGTAAAAGTTAGACTTCAAGCTGAGGGAAAACTACCACCAGGAGCACCAAGGCGCTATTCTGGCGCACTAAATGCGTATTCCACCATTTCACTAAGAAAGAGAGGCCACTGATTATCAATAGTAGTAAGATCCCAAGTGAGAGAATTCCAGTTAATTAAAGAGTCAACATGAAGTTGAACATCAACTGGTGTATGGTGGATCAGATGCATACCAGGGAGATGTGGAATCCAATTAGAATGCCAAACAGGAACATGAAGGCCATTCCCAATTTGCCAAGCAACATTGCTAGTGAGAAGGTCCCTTCCATGAAGAAGACTTAACCATAGCTAAGGAGGGGAAGAAGGTCCCTTTCAATTCGTATAAGCTGCGTAAGATTTGTCGACTTTAGTTGGACAATGGGTTTGCTGCAAAGTTGCTACCTATATTAGTACACGCCACCAAATAAATAACCACCAACCAAACAAATTGCTGCCAAACAAACAAACAAAAATTACGAAGACTAGACCATGGAAACAAAAATAATACACAAGGATACCACAAAGTCTATGAAAACAGTAGCACTAGATAAACTGATAAAGTGATGCCAAAACTAAAAATATGACTACCACAACAACCAAACAAAAACAAAATAAAAACGACCCTGTTTTGGGTATGGGCTCTCACAATAAATTACTCAAACTGTCATTTAATTAATACTTAAGACCAAGATATAACCTAGACGTCCTTCAACACATGATCTCGCCGCTTATGGTGGCTACGAAACTTTCTTCCGGTTGGTGGAAGAGGAATATTTTTGAATAGCTCACTTTCACCTATTGGCAGCATCGAAGCTCATGCTGCTACTCTAATCAATATTTGACGGTGTTCATTCCTTGGATGAAGAAAAATTTCAAGTGCCAATCGAGTACGCTGGTCCTCCGAATGAAACTGACACCAAAGTACAAAAAGTAAATATTTAATCAGTCTATTGCATCAAAAAAGTCGTTAGGTAAGTTGCAGTACTAACCGTTGTTGACCACATGCCACGGTAGTACTGCATGTGCCTTATAACAAATACCCCGCTCTCAGATTTTTGTTCATGCGTTGGGTTAAAGTCTGAAAAGTTAAGAGTGAATGATGGAAAATGATAAAATTTGGAGTTTGACCATGTTGTTTCAGTACCAAATACCTTCTGCAACATTGCCATCTGCCCACATTGATATCACATCATAATCATAGACAAAGAATGCAATTAAAGAAAGGGGCATTGTCTATGTGGAACTAACCACGTCTCTTGCATGATCCATTCGCCTCTCACGTGACCTTACATCAGGGAAGCTGACCTTACGTGCAATTATTTCCTCTGTTTATTCATGTTAAATAGCATTCATGCATTTGCTCATCACTGCACTGTAGTACTGAACTGGTTCAAGGCAGTTTTATTAGACCACCTATTATTGTTGTCCGTCTTTAACTCCCACAGTCAACTTTTTTCATTGTATATGGTAGCTGCTCATAGTTGTGTACTTACGTAAATTGCTTTAGTTTAGGCCTTTAATTTCTTAGCTGGAGGCTTTTGATTGACATAAAAAAATAGAACGATTATACCATTGTTAAATTGAGTTCTTTGCTGGCGTTTCAGGAGCAGGCAGAGTCTGAGATTAAACAGTTAAAAGATGATATGAAGTTTGAATCTGAGTCTACACCATCCCTTGCACATATTGATGAAAAGCAGGCAGAGTCTGAAATTAAGTTAAAAGACGGTATGAAGTTGGAATCCGAGTCTGTACCCTCCACATGAGAAGGACTATGCATTGTGTGATATGCTGGATATGGATCCTAATGAGTCAATATATCTAGTCGGAATGATGGTGAATTATCGTGAACATCCATTCCAATTGACGATCTCAGTACAACCCTCCGAAACTTGGTTGTCAGTAATCTAGAGTCTCTTCCAATTTTACACGGCGGCTTCACATCCCTCCGTCGATTGGTAATCAACGGATGTCAAAGTACACAAATTAATCTGCAATTTTGTGCCTTTCTTCAAATCCTCGTCTCTCTTGAGGAGTTGACAATTATAGTGTCCTAACATAGAGACTGTTCCGAGTTTAGTCAAGCTCACGTCCCTCCGTGAGTTGAGGATTACTTATTGTTCCCGATTGACATGTCTACCCGGTGGGTTGGGATGAAAACGTATTCACCCGTGTCAAGTCCTTGGGAATTGGTCCGTCTTGGGAAGAGCTGGATTCATTCCCTGCTCTTCAGGTTCTACCACAACTTGAATCATTGACGATCTACGGGTGGCTGAAGCTCAAGTCTCTGCCTGAACAAATTCAACACTTGACGTCTTTGACCTATTTGCAGATATATTGGTTTGAGGGAGTGGAGGCTATTCCAGAATGGTTGGGAAACCTTGCATCTCTTCACTTCTTAACTATTTTCCATTGCAAGAATCTGATGTATCTACCTTCCGTCCAAGCTATGCAACGCCTCACCAAATTAGATTCTTTAAGCATCTACAATTGTCCCCTTTTGAGAGAAAGATGCACCGCGTAGAGCAGCTCAAAGTGGCATAAGATTTCTCATCTTCCAGACATCTATGGTATAACTCTTTCCTCTACCTCTTTTCTGAATTGGTCAATATTCATATCACTTTAATTATAGTAGTTTTTTGAAAAAAAAAAAATTATAGTATGCCTCATTTTGCTTATATAAACCAGTGACAAGAATACTTTTTGACTCTTCCTTCTCACTCTTGAGCTCGATGCAGAAAGAATAATATTTTGTTTGAAAACAAGTTTTGTTCCATCTGCTAGAGCTTGAAGAACTCTGCTCCGTTTACAATATTTGCAGGAAGGGAAAAAAAAAAAAAGTTGCAGATTTTTAGATTTTTTGGTGATACATAGAACCCAAATGTGAAGGGGTTGTTGTTGTGCAAACCATATAACTCTCTTTAGTGACTTCTAAAGAGATTAAAACATGTAAATTCTTGTCCAGTTCTCTTTAATTTTATCTCCAGCATTAACCAAATTTCTTTTTGTGGTTAGTTGAATGAGGCAGGTGGTTGCATAAACAGTTGAAGCTATTTGATACATCAATCAAGAATAAGAGGTGCCTACGGGAGTATCTCAATTAGGAATTGCTTCATGTTTCACGTCAACTTACTCTGTTCGCTGTGCTGTATTTATAGGAGCATCTACAATTTTATGTAAGTTCAACCGAAAAGATAAAAAACAATTATGTTGTATATCTCTTTTATTCGTTTTCTAAACTATCATTTGGAAATTCACTGTCCAGTTGCCATTACAAAGTAATAGTGCTTTTTAGTATTTTGTAGATTGCAATCATTTTGATGCTTATGGATTTTCAGAGAGAGGATGAGCGCAGTATTGAAACAAACAAACTGAGGTATGTAGAGTGAATGATTCTCCTTAGTCTGCATACCTAATCTTTCATATTTTGCTTCTCTACTTTGTTGTTCGGTTAGTTTGGTCTAATATAGCTTGAGCAATTTGATTCGGACTTTTGAATTTGTTTTTAGAATCCAAATGAAATTTGCTTGAGTAATTGTGTTTCTGTTGTTGGTTGCAATGGGCTGTGCCCTACTGACCAAAGATTGATTGTTCAACTCTTGAATTAGGGACTGAGTAAAGATTGATTATTTTCTCATATAGATTGAGGGGATTGATGAGAATATGAAGAAATGAGTTTTCTGTTTTTAGTTAAAATGGGTTGTGTGTCCGGGCTGACCAAAGATGATTTGTTTTCAGAGTCGAATTGGTGAAATTTGCTTATTGTTGGATTATGGGTTTCTGTGGTTTGGTAATGGATTGAATTAAAAAAGTTCTGTGTTTGATTCCGGAGATAAGAAGAAAATACAAACCTTTAGCTGACAAAGTTTGATAATGAAAGTATAAACCTTTGACTTACCAACCTTTAGCTGAAAATGTTGTGGCTTCTGATTCTTCATTTAGTAACTTTTCCTCTATTAAAACAATCCATCAACTTTTAATATTAGTTAATTTTGGTCAAAATTGGATTCATTTTTTTTTCTTTTTTTTTTCCAGTTTCCTCCTGCAATCTGGTAGTTCATTTTACATTTGATTGTTAGTGATGATGCATTTGATTGTTTGCTACATTCTCTAGAACCGTATGGAAGCAAAAACGGTGGTTAATTGGTAGAAGATGAAGAGGAGGAAAAAGAGGATCATTCTCAACTGGTTGCCCTTCCTCCTCATGGGTCTTGGTCTGAAGTTTTCATTGGTGCCCTTCCTCATCTTCATTTCCTAATATATTTATAAGGTTCAGAAGTCGTCATAATCAAATATTTATGTGTCCTTATGAGTCAGATGTTGATTTGAAAGCTTTTACATTATAATTGTTGATCCAAACAGAATATGCAGGTGGTTTAGTTTCCATGCCATTAGTATATATGCCATTGTATCTATATTATGAGAGAGTAGGTTTCTACCATCCAATAATAAGAATATTGTTATTTACGATTCGTTGTTTTGCAGGGACCTTTGGCCTTTTAGAAGGGCTTCATCCCAAATTTTGGACTGCCTCAGAAAAAGTGTTGAGGAAGGGCAACTACTTCAATCACACCGCTTCCATCCTATCACTCTAAATCTCTATACCAGTATCGTAGGGCAGCTTCTCTAAACAACAAATCCTTCATGCTCGGCAAGAAGTTCGTCAAAGCTTGCATTCCAGGTACGCCTGCTCAAGGAAGCTACCGCTTCTTCTTCTTGCATTGCGTGTTTTCAGTTCTTTTTATTGCTTGCATTCTGGATTAGTAAAGTAATTGCTTTGCTAAATTTCTGCTTTCGAATTACATTTTGTTACAGCTTCTCTGCTGAAATAAGATTCATTTTGGAAATTGGTAAGTTTCATGGACAGATTTTTCAGTTTTTTTGTCTGCATGTAATGTTGATATCTATGTTCGCAATTACTCATCACTGTATACAGGTTTTGGTTGCCATGATATAGCTAATCATTGCCGTTCAGGTATTGGTTGCCACAAGTATTATCCAAATATTGCAGGATGTGA
>BDJD01001105.1:73946-87298 GCA_002564525.1 Rosa multiflora | reverse complement strand
AGATCCCTTCAAAGAACGATCAGCGCTGGAAGGCACATCGTTAGGCACATTATTGATAAATAATCCATATAATCCCATAGCAAATATTAACATGACGTACAGTTCCAGCAAGATAAATATCTGCATCAAAGAGTTAAAGGTTGCAGACAATGAGTTTTACCATGTCAGGAAAGAAAGAAGTGGGCAATTTAGTATGTTACATAATAATTCTATATTACGTACTAAAAGAAAGTGGATAATGGCTAAGCATATTGGAGATACAATATACAAAGAAAATTCTGAAAGTTTGCCAATTGCTTCAACTAGTCGCAGAATCATTTGTCCAGTGTGATGCCCTTTGACACAACTACCACACTAAACACAACCCTGCAAAGTTGAATGTAATATGAGTATGAACAAGAGCAGAAACTATAGTTAATAGTGTAATCATATCTTACATTGATATGTTCAGAGTTGAAGACCTCAAGGCATTTATTTTTTTCTCCTCAAGTAAGAATAGAGAACATATGGAAAAGAGAAATTACATTGAGAAAGCACAATAGTGAACCAGCCAATGAACCTCCAACAGCCAGTAGTGCCAAAAATCGGAAGTCAAATATTGTCTGCTCAACAATAGACATGTAAGAAATGGTCAGAACAGATTGTTCTTTGTTAATAAAACAAAAATCCAAGCACATGAGGAATGAAATCCTAATTGTATTTGACATTGATACCAACAAAACAGGAAAACCAAAAGGTAAAAGAATCCAAAATCTGCTTCTGAACTGTTTGAAACAGAATATTTTCAGATAGCATTATCTTTACATGACTCTAAAGTAAGCAAAAATTAGCTCTTAGATCTTTATCTAAATCTTTATCTAATGTATTTCAGTTTCATTTCTTTTAAGTTCATTGCATAATAAATCTTAGTGACTTTTGTGACACCTAAACAGCTTTCTGAAACCAGGGGAATCTGAAGTACTTTGATCCGGTGATATCTACAGAGGAATTGACTCGACCCTGCTGAGGTCTGTCAATGAAATCCTATTGATTGAGTTGCTTCACTATCACTATTTCTTATTCTTTTTTAATTCTCAGCAGCAGTCTTATCTATCAAACAGATAATCCGCATATAGTTGCCAAACTTAAATGACTAATCCCAAGACATCCACTACAAATAACCGAATACAAGTAACAAACTGCGAAACATTCCCAACACATAACGAAGCAAGCATAGTGAAATGGTTAAATTCATCTACTCTTTCAATGGAAGACTCAGCAGACTTGGCAAACCGAGCAAACAGGCGGCCGTTGGCAAGGGCGTAGTTGAAGCTCGGCTCGGGCGGTCTGAAGGAAGCAGGATAAGCATTTGCTGAGGTTTCAGTGGAGGAAACAACTGTTTGACTTGGAGCTGATGATGATTTTGATTCAGGGGAAGATGGGGAGCTGAGAGAAGAAGCAATGATGGGATGAGTGAAGCGCTTGAAGGTGTTTAAAGGGCAGCGGCCGATCGGTGATGCGACAGAGAAGGGGGAGGCAGAGATGGAAGTGAAGAGAGCCATTGTTGACAGGGACAGAGAGAAGGGAAGAGAGGGTTTTAGAAAGATGGGGGGAGATATTTTGGTTGGAGGGAGCTAAGCTGGAGACTTTTCTGTGCTATTGGATGGCGGGTAAATATCGATAATTTGGGAACGTCAGTGGACTTCACGCGCGGAAGAAGCGCGGGTGGAAATTTGGGTTTATTGCACGGAATAGGGAAAGTGTTGGGTAAATTAAAAACAGTTTTGTGGCTGATTATTCAAGGTAAACTCCTCATTAATGCTGAAAGGATGAAGGGAAGGCTCACAAGTGATAATTCTTGTCCTATATGTCATACTCATTCTGAATCCTTATTGCACTTGCTAAGAGATTGCCCTAGAGTAAATAAAATTTGGCAGGAGATCAACTGTTTTGACAGTATTAGAAGAGCTATGCAAATTGATGGGGCAGGATGGCTTGCTGCTAATGGTTATTGCACAATGAAGTGTTACGGCGGAATGAATTGGAATGTCCTATTTACCTTCACTTGTTGGTATATTTGGAAATGGGGGAATAAAAATATTTTTGAAGAAGGATTTCAATTCCCTATTAACCCAGTTAAGGTCATTATGGATAGTGCTACCGAATGGTATCTTGCTTAGGAAAAGAAGAATACAAGGACTGACTAGACTACTGTGGCTTAAACCTGTTAATGGATGGGTCAAATTGAATGTCGATGGTGCTAGAGTTAATTTAAATGGAAAAATAGGAGCTGGAGGGGTTCTTAGAGATCAGCATGGTAACTTGATACATGGATTTGCTGCTCATATTGGGCAAGGTAAGGTTTTGGAAGCCGAGACATGGGGCATGTTACTGGGTTTACAAATGGCTGCTAATCTTGGGATGGACAAAGTGGTCGTAGAATGTGATTCTGAAGTGTTGGGTAGTCTGATGAATAATGGAGTTGATGATCTGCATCCTTTAAAGACAGTTATCTCCTTTTGTCTACACCTACAAAGTAGCTTCTCCGAGTGTGTGATAAGTCACGTGTTTCGAGAAGTTAATACGGTTGCGGATGGCCTTTCAAGATGCAATCTATCTGCTGAGATTGGTGCTATCTACTTTGAGCAACCTCCTCCACAGGCTACTAACCTTGTGTTAGATGACTTGTGTGAAGTCCTTAGATATAGGAAAGTTGCAACAGCCATTGGCTAATTGTGTTTTTTGTTTCTTGTTTTCCCTTTGGGTCCCCATGTCTCCAAAAAAAAAAGTGTTGGGTGCAGAATAGAGGTGGCAAACGGGCCGGGCCAGACCGGCCCATTTTAAGCGGGCCTATTCGTGCTTCGTGCCGTGCTTGGGCCGGCCCATTTATTCTCATGCCGGGCTCGTGCCGGCCCATTTACTTAAACATTAAGCCCGGCCCTGCCCATGGCCCGAGCCCATATTGTGCAGGGCCGTGCTCGTGCCGGGTCAATAACGGGCCGTGCTCGTGCCTACTCACTATAAAGTACGATTTTAAAATCTTAATTTGAACAAATAAAAATTAATCTTATTTAACTATTTAGAAAATTAAAATAAATTAAGTTCTACAACGTTTTTCTTAATCTTAGCTTTTTTAAGATTAGATTTCTAATAATTTTTTATATTCCACTATAAGAAAGAAAGGAAAAAAAACTCAAAATATATTGTTTTTAGTATATTATTGTGAGAATTATTGTGAGATTAATCTTTATTAATATAATGAAGATTTAGTATCTATTATTCTTTCATTCATTCTATAGTTGTATTATTATGAGATTAGTCTTTATTAATAAACATATATTTAATATTTAGAAAAAATACTTGTGTAAAAATAAGGATATAATGTTTTGTTTCATTATTTTGACAATATAAAAGAAAGCATTAGTGAAATTGTCATGAGATTTTAAATAAAAAGGTCTCATATTCAAATCTCATCATTGTAGTTTTTAAATATTTTTAAAAACAAAATGAAATTTTGTGTTTGTAACGGGCCGACCCACAATATGTCGTGCTCGGGCCGTGCCGGGCCCATTACGGGCTCGGGCCGGACCGGGCCAGTGGGCCAATATTCTTAGGCCCAGCCCGACCCGTTATTCTAACGTGCTCGGGTCTTGCCGGGCCGCTAACGGGCTTGGGCCGTGCCCGTGCTTAGTGGCCCGTTTGCCACCTCTAGTGCAGAAAAGTAAGAAAGGGGAAAAACAATATTTTAGAGTTTAATCATCATCAATCAATGCCTTCTCAAGGCTAAACGAGTAGAAGATATAGATGGTGGGAGCAGTACAAAAGCAGAAAGAGACGTTGGTACGGGACCACCATAATGTCCTTCCAAGATAGCTGGGCTAGTGCTAGACTAGTGGGCCTATTGGGCTAATGCAAAAGGATTAAGGGTGCTTAGGTGGGCTTGTCCTAACAAGTCCCGCCCCTTAAGCGGCAGACTAAACACAGTTGCCGAAATGTGGAAACCTTGCCATAATGGATTGGGCCTCTTCCCATGTAGTGTCATCTGCTGTCATTCCAGCCCATTGAACCAACCATTAAGTTAGAGGCCTGCCCTTTTTCTGAATCACATGCATATCGAGGACTTGAGAAAGAGACTAGATGATTTTGCCCTTGTTGTCGAAATGAGGAAGAGTCTGAGAGCTCGGAGTAGAGTCCCCGATCCGGCGTTTCAAAAGTGTAACGTGAAAGACTAGGTGAATCTTGGAGGAGGGCGGCAGATCGAGCTTGTAGGCAACATACCCGATGTGTTCAAGGACTTTGAAGGGTCCATAGAATCTGGGCGAGAATTTGTGAGAGGGCCTCTCGATCAGGGATTTTTTACGGTATGGGTGAAGTTTCAGAAAAACTCAATCACCAATTGTGAATCCTTTTTCAGTTCTCATCTTGTCTGCATGTTGTTTCATTCTGTTTTGGGCCATGGACATATGGAGCTTGAATGTTTGTAGGAGCTCGTCACGTTTGCAGAGACCTGTGTCGACGGCATGAACTGCGATTGATCCAGGCAAGTAGCGGCTAACAGACGGTGGAGGGATGCTGTAGAGTGCCTGGAATGGTGCCATCTTAATGGTGGAGTGGGAGGAGGTATTGTACCACCACTCGGCCCAATGGAGGAGATTATGCATAAGGACGGTTTGTCTACTACAAAACAGTGAAGATAATGTTCGAGAGATCGATTGACCACTTCAATTTGACCGTCCGATTGGGGGTGGTAAGCCGAACTCTTACACAATTTGGTGCCTTGTATTTTGAAGAACACTGCCCGAAAGTGGCTGAGGAAGATGGGGTCACAGTCTGACACTATGGAGCAAGGCATGTCGTGCAATCAGAACACCTCTTTGATGAACACCTCGGCGATCTGAGAAGTTGTGTATGGGTATCTGATGGGTATGAAGTGCCCATACTTCTACAAGAGATCAATGATGACCAAAATAACATTCATGCCTTAAGAGGAAGGAAAACCATCCACGAAATCCATGGAGATGTCGCAGAAGACTTCATTTGGGATCGGTAAGGGTTGAGTCCGGGTTGGTGTATGGCTTCGTAGTTCTACCGTTGGCATTGGTCACAAGCAGCGAGGAATGTCTTGACAACTTTCCGAACCCCTGGCTAAGCAAAATTGCGAGATAGGCGAACAAGAGTTCGAAGGTAAACGGAGTGGTCGGCTTCGAGTAAGGAATGGAATTCGTGCAGAATCTTGGCACGCCACTCTGAGGTCTGAGGTATGAACACTTTCCCCTTTGTATGGTAGCTTGTTGTCTTTCATTGTGAAGTTCTTCTTGGTCTGTTGGCCTTGTTGGATGGCTTGTATGATGGTTTAGGCTTCTGGGTCCTTGAGACAGGCTTGTTGGATTTGATTGAGACCATCGAAGATTGGGGTAGATACGACCTGAATTGCACATAACTCTTGGCGCCTGGATAACACATCCGGGACTGTATTAAGATGGCCGGCGCAATACTCAATCTTGTAATCATACCCAAGTAGCTTGGCCAACCATTTATGCTGCAAAGGTGTCATGATTCGCTGGTCCAATAAGTGCTTCAAGGTTTGATGATCTGTCAAGATAGTGAATTGGCTACCCAAGAGGTAAGGATGCCATTTATTGATTACATAAAGAATAGCCAACATCTCTTTGTCATACACTGACAAAATTTGATTCTTGGGTGAGAAAGTTTTGCTCAAGTATGCCATTGGATGTCTTTGTTGGGATAGGACTGCACCGATGCTAAGGCCGGAAGCGTCCGTTTCAAAGGTGAATGGTTGGGAGAAGTCCGGCATGGCAAGTATCAGTGTTGTGGTAACAGGGACTTTAAGCCGTGTTAACGCGTCCTCAGCTGCTGGGGTCCAAATGAAGTTGTCTGTCTTGAGCATGGTGGTGAGGGGCTAGGTAATGAGGCCAAAGTGTCGTACAAATCGCCTATAGTACCCAGCGAGGCTAAGAAGCCACGGAGGCGTTTGACCGTGGTGGGCTTAGGCCAATCTGTAAAACAACTGACCTTTTCTAGGTCGACAGAAACTCCTTCACATGTAATTATATGGCCCAACAAATTAACAGACTTTTGAGCAAATACACATTTTACAAGCTTTATTTTCAATTGATGTAAATCTAATAGTTGGAATACTTCCTCTATATTTTTGATGTGAGAAGTAAAATCCGAACTATAGATCAAGATGTCATCAAAGAAAACAAGAACAAATTTGCGTAAAAGATGCTTAAACACATGATTCATTAAGGCTTGAAATGTAGGAGTGTTAGAAAGACCGAAAGGCATTACCACAAATTCGTAGTGGTCTTCATGGGTGCGAAAAGCAGTTTTGTGGATGTCGTCTTCACACATCCTGATTTGGTGGTAACCGCTCTCAAGTCGAGCTTTGTGAAGTACTTAGCACCGTAAAGTTCATCCAAGAACTCGTCAACCACCGGAATAGGGAACCGGTCTTTAATGGTGACGACATTAAGGTTGTGATAGTCCACGCAAAACCACCAAGATCCTTCTTTCTTGCGGACCAATAGCACCAGTGACGAAAATGGGCTCCGACTAGGGAGTATAAGGCCATCGGCTAGCATATCACTAACCTTTGTGAATGTGGGTATCTATAGGGACACACATTCACTGGGCCTGTTGTTGGTAAAAAGGGAATTATATGATCAATTGGCCTTGAGGGTAGGAGGCCAGTTAGGGCTTCAAATAAGGTGGCATATGTGGTGAGCAAGCCTTGGAGTTCGGGGGAGTGGGCCTCAATGTTGGTTACTTTTGGGATTCCAAAGTAAGAGCCAAAATCCAATTGATCTGGGGTAATGAGCATTATGAAGGACTTGGAATCCATTGTCGCCGTTTTGATGGTGACGCCCTGCAAGATCGTGCATTTACCATTGTGCATAAACTTCATTACTTTATCAAGGAAGTGCCAACCCACGATGCCCAGGGTATCAAGCCACTCTGCACCCAAGAGGAGGTCACAACCCAGAACAAGTAATAAGAGGATGGATGAGGTGAATTGTTATTCTTGGATGGTGATCGAGACATCCAAGGCTTCTTTGGAAGTGGCGACGGTAAACCGGAGTGGAGGGACGGTTCCAATTTGAAGACCCAATTTTGATGCAATAGTGGGGTTCAAGAAATTTCTCGCTGAGTCGCAATCAACAAATACCTCTACAAGGTAGCCATTGATAGTCCCTTGGAAGCGCATCATCTCGCTGACAGCTGTGGAAGTGATGGCGTGAAGAGGGAGAGAGTGGTCGTTATCACTCTCTGTATCCTTAAACTTTGGTTCCTCAGTGGGTTGTTCATCAGATGAGTTGTAAGCTTCTAGAATAGCCATCACGGGTTTCTTACACATGCACATGGGTCTTTGACCAAGGCTCATCACAACTGAAACATAAGCCTTGGGCGCGACGTTCACGGTGATCATTGGGATTCCACTTTCTAGAAGGACCATCTGCTCTGGGCTTTAGGTTATTGTTTTGGAAGGTAGTGGTGTTTGCAGTGGTGACAGACAGGGTGTTAGGAAACGAGGAACCTTTGGCAGAATACTACCAAGAAGAAGGGCGGTGGGATCTGGTAGACCTGATGTGATTGAGCTTCAGCTCATAGCGACTTTCTAATAGCTGTGCAGAAGCCAAAGTTCGAGGTTCCATGGTGATGACATCATGTTGAATGTCAGGTTTGAGGCTGCCAAGGAACACCCGTAAGAGTTGGGAGTCCAACCAATTTGGAGCACGACAAGAAAGCTTTGTAAATTGCATAATGAAGTCATCCACCGTTGCAGTTTGTTGTAAGTGGGAGAGGGTGGTTTGGAAGTCGTCGTCGTTGCCTACTCCGAAGTACTCAAGAAAGGCTGATGCAAAACAGTCCCAAGTTGCAGCAGGATTCCTTTGTTCGAAGACGTTCATCCACATACACGCGGCGGGGCTGAAATAGGAAGCCACCGTGGCTATATGCACTGCCGGCGGTATGTTCTGTGCTCTGAGATAGCATATAACATCTTCTCCTTAGAACCGTGGTAAGTCCACTTTGGGTAGTCTGAGATTGGTGTTGTCATGATGATGGAAATTGGTATGGTGATGCTTGGTGAAGAAAGGGCCTGAAGTAGCGGGAGAGGTGAATTCAGGAAGGGTAAAAATGTGTTGTGAGGTGGGTGTAAATGTAGAGGCTGGGAGTGGGGGGACTGAGGTAATGGTAGAGTATTGAGGGGGAATGGAGGAGTTGAGTGGTGAAGAGGTTGAAAGGGTGGTAATGGGGGCTGTGAATGGTGTAGATGGAATGGAAAGGCCAATGCTAGGTAGGTTGGAAGTAGGAGAAGGAATGGACCCGAAAGTAATGGGTGAGAGTTGGGAAAAGGGGGTACCTGTTATTGAGAGGTGGGAGGTGCAGTAGAATGAATGGGTTGCCTTTGTTGGGTGAGTGCGTGCACCATTGTGCTTTGGAAGGCCACTAGTTGGGCGGTGATTTGATTCTAGAAGGAGGATTGGTTTTGGTTTTGGTTGATGGAGTTGATGGACATATGTAGTTCTTCTTAGAGTCCAAGGATTGGTGGAACTTAGCCCGATGAAGAGGTGTAGAGTCATCTAGTTGCTAGGAGGAAGAAGCAAGATTGGAAGATGGTTGAGGGGGGTGTGGTGGTAGGACAAGAGCGGAGGTATTGAGGGTGGAGGAGGATGCGAAAGTTTGCAAGGCTCTCATCAGAACTATGCTCTAGTACAAGATGTTGGGTGCAGAAAAGTAAGAAAGGGGAAAAACAATATTTAGAGTTTAATCATCAGCAATCAATGCCTTTTTAAGGCTAAATGAGTACATGATATAGATGGTGGGAGCAGTACAAAAGCAGAAAGCGACATTGGTACAGGACCACCATAACGTCCTTCCAAGATAGCTGGGCTAGTGCTAGACTAGTAGGCCTATTGGGCTAATGCAAAAGGATTAAGGGTGCTTAGGTGGGCTTGTCCTAACAAAAAGTGATCCACATAAACCTGGCTTCTGATTTGTGCGTGCAACCTTGTCCTCGGCACGTTTGGCGTGTGCAAACTTATATTTAATTTTAATTTTAATTTTATTTTATTTTATTTGAGGAATTTTATTACACCCAATTTCTCTTACAATTATTAGACTAGACCCACTCATAAGTTTCTTTTCATATACACTCAAACCTGTTTACTAGAATAAATAATAAAAACATGTTTTTGTTAAAAATTACTAAAGATGCCTCAAGCCCTAAACGTTCAATCAATACCTAGATTGGAGGTTTCAATATCGTCATCAATATTTATTGGTTATTTGCTGATTTAAATGGATCGCACAATCAGACGTTAGTGAGTTGCCTTTGTTCAGTTGCGCATCTCTTTAATTAGAGATGTAAGATTGAAGAGTTGTCTGGTTACTAGCTTCCCCATCCAGAGGTATTTGTGGTATGCATTTTGTATGTTAATTTGCATAATTGTAATACCCAAATAATATATAGGAAGACACATAAATTATAGGCATATGAATCTTGCACATATTTGTAATACGCATATGATAAGTATGCATATCCAAAGTGATAGGATGATACTCAAATTATAGGTATCTTAATCATGCACATATATGTATAGGAGCCTGCGGGACCCATTTCAAAGGAAATCCTGATGAAAAATCGGCAGAACCTCCCCTAAAATGAGCTAACCAAAAATTTCACAAAACCTAGACATGCTTAAATTTTAACTTCTACTCAAACACACATTACCATATTTACATTTCAAGCGTATATGTTACATTCAAAAGGTACGAATTTCATCACAACCTCAGTATGATAAACATCAACTCAAACAAAAGCATCTACCAAATTAAAAAGGGTTATCAGAGCAACACTAATAGCTAAGCCGATATCATACAAGGTAGGTTAAGTAATAACCTACGGACAAAACGGAAGCACTGATTCCAAAGTCTCTAGTTCCTGGACGCAATCTTGGCCAAATCTAAAATCTGGGCATTTGAAATCGAAGGGCCCGGGGGAAAACATATAAAATCCATTAGAGTGAGTGGACAAAACTAAAACAAAATCTAAAACAATTACTGGAATGCTTCCCCATTTCTCATTTCAACAAAACCAACATGCAGCGATATTCCATAATATTTCCAACTCAATCCTTTTCCAAGAAAACTCATTTGATGATTAGGAAGGACTGCTTCATAAGAATCTCATGCCATCTGGGAGGGACTGCCACCCAGATGACGCATCGGAAGAGACTGCCAATCGGAATAAGAGGCGGTGGTTAGATAGGACTGCCAACTAGCCACATGTAGTTAGAAGGGACTGCCAACTAACTACCTCATGTCATCTGGAAGGGACTGCCAACCAGACTATTACCTAGAAGGGACTGCCAACTAGGTAAGATACGCATGCGCCAAACTAGCCTCCTTGTCAACTGCTTTCTTTTTAAATCCTTTTCTTTCCACAAAAACACATTTACTCAAAATAATATTCCAACTGAAAACTTAAGACCATGCTGCATGCATTAGTTAAACAAAATAAAAATCCACTCACTAGTGAGTCCCGCAGCTAATCCTGCTACCTGCCCGTGTCCTCCTAGCTCGAGGGCTCAGTACGTCCTGTAATAATTGGGCATGATAAAATTAACCTCACAAAGTTAATCATTAAAGAATTAAAACTCATTCCCTTGAAAATAAATAATGCTTGTTATCCAAAAAATTTCCTCTAAACTTCCCCCTCTTCAATTTATGATTCAGACTCTCAAATTCAGAATTCAACAACTAATCAACATCCTCGCTAACTCTCTAATCTTCACCTTCACAAGAATCGTCTCGATAACTCAATTAATTCAATTTCAAATCCTTAATCACAATTATCCACCAAAATAATATAATTTCCTTTTCTAAAATCTCCATATCAACTCCAAATTCTCAACCAAGTAGATCACTTCCGCACTAGCCCTAATAGCAATTAATCAAGGGATTAACCCAGAAGATTGTAAACCATAAAATCAAAACATCCAACCAAACAATTAATCACAAGTCTAAAACAATGCTAATCGAAGGTTCCCAACAACAAGTAAGATTTAACAACACCACACAACGCAGTTAACTAGTCTGACAACTTCTCAACACGCCATCACCAGTGGTGGCGCGTGGTTTCACGGGCCATCAAACCAAACCCCATCTCAGGCCAACTTATCTAGCCCAAACACATCACCACAACAAACCCAACAATCCTGAAACCTACAATAACAGCTAAAACTAAGTAGAAGTGGTCGGAATTTCACCCCAAAATAGGAAAAACCTGATAGCTAATGTTCATCACCACTATTCATCATCACTACCACTTCCTCCGACCAAAACAAGCTACAATAAGGTTGGAAATGTGTTTAACACTTCACAGAGAACCAAAATCACAATTATTTCCGGCCGGGGACCGCCGAAAATCGAAAACCCAACCGAAGGTTCCCAAACCTGATCGGCAATCCTCCCCCAAATTATTTCAAAACAAGGCTACCCAACGTAAAACACGTACCTGAGATGAAAGAGAATGAAGAGAGGAAGCTTCGATGGCCGAGGACCAGTCCAACAAGGTCCAGCTGCGGTGATTCGCCGAAAATTGGGTTCGGTTCGTGGAGAAGAAGAAAAAAAAGAAAGGGGGAGGGTTTAGAGGTCGGGCTCTGTCCTAACTTTACTCTCTCTCTCATCTTATTAACCTATTTTCCCTTAGAAACCAATAATTAATTAAAATAAATGAACAGTAACTTCCAAACATTAAATCACAACTTTCCCGTAAAAACTCCGATCAATACAAACTGCGTGTCCACGAACTAAATTTTTCGGAACCTACGACATGCTCAAGGAATATTCCAATGTAACAGACAAATTAGAAAGTCAACTCCTCGGTCAAAACCGATAAAAACATAACTCATAAAGATTTTAAGGTACGGGGCCTTACAATATGTATACATATATGAATCATTGTAGAAAGTTTGGTAATTCCTCCCCAAGAGGTATTCAATGTTTGTGTTTTGTTTTTTAAGATTTATGCTAATGAACATGTATATATGACTTTCAACATAGCTGACAGTTTTAACCACATTGAGAAAGAGAAATATATGAATAAAAGGAATATAAGAATTGTTGTAACACATTCTAAAGATACACACATATATTTAGAACTTAAGGACAAAAGGGCAAAGCAATCTTTCTTGGTAAGTGTTAATGCTCCAAGTCCGGCGGTAGCCGATCTTTTGTTTAAAGCTGGTCCGGTGGGCGGACCACTACTCTGAGGGTCTGATGTCCTCCGCTAGCTGTCACACGAAAGACAGGACATCAGAGGGAGACCGCGTTGGGCGGTCTTCACTTCTTCGATGCCTAAGTCAGTCCATGCAGATAGGCAACGTAACAATAAATGAGTAGTAAATGCATAATTAATGAGGAGAGAGGAGAGAACCTTTTATAGGTGAGGGGAAGGTTGATCCTCTTCTTGTTTTCGATGTGGGACTGATGTGCTTCGATTCCCAGTGTCTGGAGCTTTTGATGCTATCTGGACGCGGCGCGTGGCGGCCCGTCAGCGGTGATCTGGGGGCGATTCAGGGCTCAAGCGGTAGCCCGCCTGGCCGTGACTTCGCAGGTCACCCCTTTGGTTAGAGTCGGTACCTCTGGCGGTACAATGATCGTGGCTCATTATAGCTAATTATGCTTGTTCTGGCACATGTAGGTACAATAAGCTGGTCTCTTATTTCTCTTTCTTTCCTGGTTGAGAAGGAGAACCTGGCTAGCTGTCTGTATTTGCTTTCTGGGTTCCACGTTTTGTTGGGCCTTTGCTGGGCTTTGCCTTGTTCTAATGAAATATTTATTCCAAAAAAAAAAAAAATCTTTCTTGGTGAGCAAGCAAAACAAAGAGCTTAAACTTGGGGGAATTCTCAAATTCCAAATAAAATTTCAACTTGAGTTAATTTATGTATCAGTCGACTTCTAGCAAAACCATACAAAACGCTAACAATCGCATTCACAATTATGGGGAATTCTCAAATTCCAAATAAAATTTCAACTTGAGTTAATGTATGTATCAGTCGACTTCTAGCAAAACCATACGAAACGCTAACAATCGCATTCACAATTAGAAGAATGAAAATGTAAATACCTAAATGTAGTGAGTAAGGTTCTGCTTTGGTTCCAGTTGAAAATGTGTGCCTTACACATGACATATCCTACTTTGTTTCATTGTTCATTTTTTTTTTTGGGTCAATAATGATAATTCATTAGGCCACGTGGGCAAGCAAAAGATAACAAGGTATAGAAACTAGGAAAAAGGGAAAGACTACAGCACAAAAGCAAAGGAGGACGCAGCCTCACAACTA
>BDJD01001105.1:42698-56955 GCA_002564525.1 Rosa multiflora | reverse complement strand
TAGAGCCATAAAAGCAAATGTCTGGGTCAAAATTTTGACATTTGTTCGTGACGATTTGTTTTGTTTTGTTTAGAGTGAGCATGATGATTTGAACTATCTGCATTTTACTGAATTAGTGTACTCTATTGGTAACTTGGGGACTGAAAGCTTAGTTGACACTATGTTGATGGTAGTGGTGAGATACAGTCTCGAATGTGAAAACTTTAGATAAAATTAGAATTTCCTTTGTTTTCAAATTATATTGTTATTTTAGTTTTTGGTAGTGATAAAGACTGGTGATTTGTGTTGGGCTCTGTGTAGATTAGTACTGCTCTTTAGATTATTAGGTGTTTTGAGTTTTCTGCGTTTTAGTGTATTTTTGATTTCTTCAGTTGGGAGAATTACTTATTTCCACTTTTGACTGAATAGCGAGAATTGTATGGATTATGCAAGTGGTCTATGTTGGTGTCTCTTGGTCTGAGATGTAATCCTGAAAATATGATAATTCTTGCTCTTTAGTTTGCAACAATGTAACCTTTATCATATATTGGTTTTGAGATTTATGCCTGACAATTGGTTTCAAACACGGTGGATGCTCGGGCATGTCGATGGACTCCGAGAGCAAAGAAAATGCAAGACCAGATGTTTCAATCATTGAATATAATGGTTTTGAGATAGGTGAGCCTTCTTATTTTCATTCTCTTAGTCATGTGAACTTGATTATTTGTGACCTAAGAAGCACCGATACGGGTACGAGTATCCGGATACGGTACGGTCGGATCCGTGGATACGGCAAATCTTAAATGTAATTGGATCCGGGTACGTGAATGATACGTCAATTAAATATATATATATATATATATAATTAGAAGAAAAAAAATTATGAAACATAAACAAAGTACTAGTTTATTACAATCAAACATTATCAATCTAAAGGTTCAAACAAAAGGTTAACACAACTTAATTCAACTATCAACTTCATTCAACTTGGACAACATCCTCAAGGTCTTCATCTTCATCATCAACATTAAACAAAACCCCCTCTAATTGTGGTTCATCAAGTGAAAGGTTAGCAATCTCAAGCCTTCCAACATTAGACTCTTCTAAAGAATCAAACTCATCACCTCCAACATCCCACATTTGAGTTGCACTTCATTATCTACAGACTACAATTAAACTGAACAATCAAGCTATAAAATAATCAAACCATAAAAGTATAAAACCCATATCCTTATCCTTTTATCATCAAGCCCATAACACCATCAGAGTATCAGACCCTTCTAGTCGAAAAATAAAAAGAAACAGAAAGATTAACCCATAACTCCAAGACTCATGAGACCCTTACTGATCTGTACAACAATTGAAAGCATCAAAATTCAGAAACCATCAGACCCTTAGTATCATACAACGATTGAAAGCACCACATGGGGAAGAAGCAATCAAGTTCGTATGGGTAAGAAGCAACTAAGAACTAAGAAGAAGAGAACGTACCGGAAGCACTGAAGCAGTCTAACTGAAGCTCCAAGCGGATCGAAGAAGAGGAGAAAACTTGATTGATCGAAGAAGCGGATCAATGAGAAGCCTGATTGATCTTAGCTGTGCTTGCGAAGAAGAGGAGAAGAGCTAGGAGCGAGTAAATGACCAAAGCGGCGCTGAAGCTGAAGCCGTTGAAGGTAGGTCTCGATCGTGATCTGGAGTTTTTTAAGTTTTTTGTTTTTGTATTTTTAATGGTAAAAAATCAAGATTACCCCCGCGTATCCAGTTGATTTACATATATACGTATCTGATTAGGATACGCACGTATCCAGGCCGTACCCAAATACGGATCTGCGTATCCGCTCGTATCCACGCGTATCCGCGCGTATCGTACCCATATCCCGGATCGATACGGGATACGAAGCCATTTTGCCGTATCCATACTTCATAGTTTGTGACAGATAATTGATGAGCTATTTGTCGTAGTTAGAGTAACGATTGCACTTTATGCACTAATACAAATGGGTTGCCTTTAAATTTGTTACAAGATTTTCTGTTGAGGTGATATATTTTAGGATTTTGAAAAGGGATTAAAACACACAAATTTAACAACAGTGGTGACTCATTTCATCTTTGCTATTCATATTTATATTTGTGCTCATTTTGTGATAGATATGTTCAAGGCTTGCCCTCCTTAATTTCATAGACTGCTTATAACTTGCATTATGAATAAGTGAAAGTACTTGAGGCTATGAAAAACTGGCTTTTCCTATTTAAATTGTATTCGGTAAAGTTGGTGCAACTTTCATGTTTGATTTTTCACCTGATGTAGGACCTGAAGCAGAACTTGCAGCAATCTATTCTGTAATAGGGGAGCAACCGGTTCATATTAGGCAGGTCAGGAGCCGATGTGGCATCTGTTTTTCAATATTATAGATTATTGAACAAGCTTGATTGTGCAGTCCGTACTGATTATAATAACGTAAACATGAAATGTTTTATTTTGAAATTAAGAAAGAAAAGTGTGAATTAAAGAACTTGAGCCAAAATGGTATAATATAACTGAAAGGGAGAAATATCACTTTGGTCATCGAACTATGGCTCGCTCGACACTTTGGTCATCCAACTTTTAAAAACTTCATTTTGGTCATCGAACTATATCACCGTATATCACTTTGGTCATTCCGTCAGTTTTCTCCGTTTTCTCTGTTAACTCCAGGGGTATTTTGGAGATGAAATGTTTTACCCGCCATTTTTATAACTTAATCTAATTTTCCCCGCCTAAGCATAAAACTCCATCCAATTTTGCCAACTTTTCCTTCCTTTTATTCATGCATTCATCATCAATAATCAAAGCATGCAACAAAGAAAAATAATCGAGTCAGAGAATGATTCAAAGTGAGGGAATATAATAGCAAGAAAATTATTGATTTAATAAATTGAGGAATTATTAAAGGAGGGAAAAGTTGGCAAAATTGGTTAAAGTTTTATGTTTAGGCGGGAAAAGTTGGATTAAGTTATAAAAATAGCGAGTAAACCTTTAAATCTCCAAAATACCCTTAGAGTTAACAGAGAAAACAGACAGAATGACCAAAGTGATATGTGATGATATAGTTCGATGACCAAAGTGTCGAGCGAGCCATAGTTCGATGACCAAAGTGATATTTCTGCCACTTTCATGTCTGATTTTTCACCTGATGTAGGACCTGAAGCAGAACTTGCAGCAATCTATTCTGTAATAGGGGAGCAACCGGTTCATATTAGGCAGGTCAGGAGCCGATGTGGCATCTGTTTTTCAATATTATAGATTATTGAACAAGCTTGATTGTGCAGTCCGTACTGATTATAATAACGTAAACATGAAATGTTTTACTTTGAAATTAAGAAAGAAAAGTGTGAATTAAAGAACTTGAGCCAAAATGGTATAATATAACTGAATACACAATTTCAATGATTAAAGAAGATATGACTGTACCTGATGGTTTTGTAGATAACATAATATTTTTTGTTATTGAAGTTTAGATGTTGATTCTATTAAGGAAAAATTATATACAATCTGGTTTATGATTGCAGTGTGATTAGAATGCTGGAAGCTTGAAGGAAGAACTTGCAAAATAGTTCCACGGCTGGAGGAAATGCAGAAGAGAAAAATTGAAAGAAAAAATCAATTTCTAGAAGTTGCAGAGGAGATACAAGTTATTTCAAGTGAAATTAATGGAAGCACAAGTTGCATTTCTTCTAAAATAGATGTGGATGAAACTGATTTTGTCTTTGAGAAGGCTTGAACAATTGCACAGGCAGCTCCATGCACTCCAAAAAGAGAAAGTCGGTTGAGTGCTCTTCTTTCTGTTTACACTCTATCCACATTTCCCGAGAGTTTGTATTTTACATATGGGTACCAGTTTTTCATTTATCTATTCTTTTTTCTTTTGCAGAGTGATAGGCTGAAGCAGATACAGGCCCGTCTAGGTACATTGAACTCGCTTTGCTTAGTTGATATGGATTTCAAACAGACAATCTGTATGAACCTCACTTCATACAGTCTAGATAATTCAGAAGGATGCAAATGACTGAGTGTTGACATGAATTAGTCACTTGGTTTTGTGACCTTCTGTGGCATTTGAATCTTAAGGGACTGAGTTACCAAGAAATTTTTGACCAACCTTTAGCCCAAAATGTTCTGGCTTCCATTTCAGTAATGATTTTTGTTTAAATGTTAAAAAAATGAATATCGACTCAGATATGAAATTTAGTTCAATATATATTATCTAAGCAGCCATATTCAGTTATTGCTTAAGATGATGTATCATGTACACCAGTGACCTAGCTTAAGCTAATTGTTTAGGATTGAGTTAAATAATACATCTAGCGTTTCGTATAGGTTTCCAAATTTATCTTGCATTGGCATTGTAAGCTCATCCCATTCACTTATCTGATTTCATGGGTTTTTTTTTTTTTTTTTTGCAATAAATTTTTAACTGGTTTTTAGTCAATTAAGATACACTGATCTTTTCTATTGTGAAGTTATAGAAAAATGGGTGACATTTCTTATTCCAATGGCAATGCCAATGTGAAAGGAGAGAGCTTTGCTCTTGATATGTATAGTTACTTCTATATGCATTTTCCGTACAATCAGTTACATTAATTGAGTAATCTTGGCTTCTACATCATCTTTTTCCATTTTTTTTTTCTTTTTTTCCTTTTTTCTTTTTGGGTTCCTATTTCATTTTACACTAGAATGCAAAATAAAATTCTAGCTGACTTATGGCCATATATTAAGATCTGAGACTTTGAGAGTGAAAGTTCGTTACTTTACAAATTGAATGAAAAGTTCCAGTAATTTTATTATAGAAACATTCTTTTTGACAACAAATATTTGTGATAAAAGTTCAGACAAGACATAAACTTGGATTAGAGATGCCGTAAACAAACCCGCGGGATATGTTGCTTGTTGCTTGTGTAGATCGATCCACGGTTATCTTCACTGTAGATGTGACCATTAAGACTATCTTCACTGTAGATGTGACCATTAAGACCAAAGTCGTTTCCAAGTTCTCTAGTGGTGAGGAAATTACAAACAAAATACGAAGTGGGTGATAACAGCTTCCCAAGAAAATTCAACCTTCAGCAAAAGCATGATTGATTTAGATTAAGACTTTTCCAAGTTCTCTAGTGGTGAGGAAATTACAAACAAAATAAAGCATGATTGATTTAGATTGAGACTTTTCCGAGTTCTCTAGTGGTGAGGAAATTACAAACAAAATATGAAGTGGGTGATAACAGCTTCCCAAGAAAATTCAACCTTCAGCAAAAGCATGATTGATTTAGATTAAGACTTTTCCAAGTTCTCTAGTGGTGAGGAAATTACAAACAAAATAAGAGTGTGTTTGGATGAGGGTAAATATGATGGAATTTAATTGAAAGTGAGGATTTCATAATTCCTACAAGCTAATTCCCTCGTTTGGCAATATCAAACTGGAAATTTTAAATTTCTCTATGGAAAAAAATGAAGGAATTCATCATTTAAATTCCCCACTGTTTGGCTCCAAAACCAGTTGGTGTGCAAACTGTCTCTTTTTGAGCGAGTGACTGCGCAGGCGTGCCAGCATCGTGGGGTGCAGTCGTTGGCGTAGTCCCTTGACCTGACTTTTTCTTCAAGCACTGTGGACGAGGAGAGCACCAACCTCGCCACAGGGTTCTTCTCTAGCCTTTTGGAAAAGGACTTTTGCCTTACGGATAAGGACTTTGGGTGTGATCTCTTCGGTCACCAAAATCGATACTCAACGTTGTAGGTTGAGCAGAGCAATCACTGGGTAGTTCTGAGAAAGCACGAGGTTTGCTAAAGCGTATCTTTAGCTTCGCTGGGTTGCGAGGGCGTTACCCTTGCTTCGCTGGTAGTATCTGTGGCAGTAGCACTGACAGTCGGCTCGGAGAGACTAGGACTGAAAGTACGGTCGCCGGGTTTCAATAGGGTTGAAGGTTTGCTCCGGGGAGGCTTTGTAATCGCTGGGATTGATTGATTCGAGAAAAATCCTTCGTCTTTAGCCTCTATATATAGGCTACTGCACATTCTCCTTCCAAATAGGAATGAAATACTATATTTTAGGCCATAGTTATTGGCCTTGAATCAAATCAAAACTCTTAATAGTTTTGATATTATTGTAGGCGATAATTAATATTATCTGCCTCTGTCACCGCTAGAATATAGGCAAAGATTAATTGCCTCTTGGAGTCTCAGACGTAATCTTCCTCTTAGCAATTAAGGATAATTGCATCCTTCCACATACTGACTATTTGCATGGGAAAGCATTGATGGGCTGGTGGCCCACTTTAATTGCATAATTGCATGGGAGACTTGCTCGCCTGCTCACCATTGGTAGTGAATGATGGCCCATCATGCTATTTAATTCCATGAATATCTTTGAATATGCGTAGAGGAGGACAACATATTTAATTGCATGAGGAACCCTCATGCATGAGTCACCATACATACATCATATATATATTCCTCTTTGACCACCATCAAGCATGATTGCATGCTTCGATATATGCCATTGCACGTTAATTGTATGGTGATATATGAATATTTGCATGGGCACGTTATTGTTCTCTCTTGCATGATCTTGGTCATTAACCAAACAAACCACCATTAATTACCATATATATGATAATTAATAGTAAATCGATGAATATCCGAATTTGCCTCAAAATCGCTTAGTCTTCAAGTAGGCTTTACTTAGCCTCTAAATAATATTTTCCGAACTTGTCGAAAATAAATAGCTTGGGTCACGGATATTGGCCCGGTTTTCTTCGAGTCCCCCTTGTCGGGAAAAAATGTTATTTTGGGTTCAAACACCCACTTCAATTTCCACCAAAATAGGTGTCATTTACGAATTCCCTTGCAGTATTCAATTTTCATTTCCAAAACAAGGTTTTTTTCTATTTTATTTTTTTATTTGTTTTAAACTTTCTTAATTTATTACACATTTCAAATCCTAAATGGTTACAACCAAACCACAGAAATTGCAATTAATGGAATTTTAGATTGATGGAGTTAAAGATTCTATCATTTATAAATTCCTATGGATTTCATAATTTTCTCATTCAAACGCACCGTAAATGTAACCTTCAAAACATATCACTTTTATTGAGCATTCATATTTGGTTTTTATTTTTATTTTTGTTTTTTTAATTATTAAAATCATACAATATCCTTAAAGGCTTTCTAGGTCTAGAGACTAATTCGTGCACGGAAGGTCATGTCAAAACGCTTTCTCCTCCCTAGCTACAAAGAATAGATTGAGATTTAAACTTCAGTCAACGTCAATGGGATTCAAGCCCGAGTGTGGCCGTTTCACACCTGGAGACTCTTACCAACTCGACCACTTTAACATGTACTACATTCCAAATTTTAGAGACAAAAGAAACCTACATGATTGCAGGGGATGGCCTAGGAAGTTCTACAATCTTCTATGTATAGGTATGTATAGGTAACATGCTATTTATTATATGCAAAATGATGTTCACCACATTTCCTTAAATATAACCTTCAAAACATATCACTTTTACTGAGCATTCATATTTGGTTTTTTTTTTTTTTGTAATTATTAAAATCATACAATATCCTTAAAGGCTTTCTAGTTCTAGAGCCTAATTCGTGCACGGAAGGTCATGTCAAAACGCTTTCTCCTCCCTAGCTACAAAGAATAGATTGAGATTTAAACTTCAGTCAACGTCAATGGGATTCAAGCCCGAGTGTGGGCGTTTCACACCTGGAGACTCTTACCAACTCGACCACTTTAACATGTACTACGTTCCAAATTTTAGAGACAAAAGAAACCTACATGATTGCGGGTGATGGCCTAGGAAGTTCTACAATCTTCTATGTATAGGTATGTATAGGTAACATGCTATTTATTATATGCAAAATGATGTTCACCACATTTCCTTAAATATAACCTTCAAAACATATCACTTACTGAGCATTCATATTTGGTTTTTATTTTAATTTTTTTATTATTAAAATCACACTATATCCTTAAAGGCTTTCTAAGTCAAGAGACTAATTAGTGCGCGGGAGGTCATGTCAAAACGCTTTCTCTTCCCTGACCACCAAGAATAGATTGAGATTTAAACTCCAGTTAGCCAGGGGCGAAAGGAAGTAGATGGCTGTATGGGCTCAAGCCTAGACAATATTTTAGGCCAAAAACCCTTAAGTATATATATCTGTCTTTAACCCATACCAGCCCAAAGAAAAAAAAATTATATGTAAAAGTTGCGTGTATTCCCAATCTTCCACAGCAGCTCACAGCCGCACACTACTCAGTAGGTCAGATTTGTGCATTTCGATGGAGCCTCACACTACTTATCTTCGAAAGCGAAATGCCTCAAGCAATCCACACCCAAATTCCCTTCTTGTGGAAAATCTCACCTCTTGTTGTCCAGTAGCCTCAGTCTGCGACGCAGACCAAGGAATCTCCAGAGCAACAAGAGCCTCACACTACTTATCTTCGAAAGCGAAATGCCTCAAGCAACCCACACCCAAATTCCCTTCTTGTGGAAAATCTCACCCATTGTTATCCAGTAGCCTCAGTCTGCGACGCAGACCAAGGAATCTCCAAAGCAACAATCTTTCTTTTGACGAAGCCTCACACTACTTATCTTCGAAAGCCAAATGCGTCAAGCAATCCACACCCAAATTCCCTTATTGTGGAAAATTTCACCCCTTGTTGTCCAGTAGCCTTAGTCTGCGACGCAGACCAAGGAATCTCCAAAGCAACAAGAGCCTCACACTACTTATCTTCGAAAGCGAAATGCCTCAAGCAATCCACACCCAAATTCCCTTCTTGTGGAAAATCTCACCTATTGTTGTCCAGTAGCCTCAGTCTGCGACGCAGACCAAGGAATCTCTAAAGCAACAATCTTTCTTTCGCTTTCTCGTAAACAAGGTATGAAACTCTATCGATCTCTCTTGTTTTGAATTTTTGAAACATCTCTGTTCTTCTTCCTGCTCTATTTTTCCCAATGGGGTTTTCTTAAAGAAATTGCAAAAGGAGAAGCTCGCCAATTCTGTTTGCTACCAGTGGCGGATGTAATTGTGAGTTGGGCTTTTGTGTATAAGTTGAGGATTGGGATTGTTAGGACTGCTCTTACTATTGGTTTTTCTTGGTGAGTTGGGGGCTATCGGTTTTGGGTTTGTTTGTGTACACTATTTTCTGGTGGATGTTCGGAAACATCAAACAGGGACTGGTTTTTCAGCTCAAGCAGTCAAGCTTTTGTTGGGCTTTGGAATTTCTTGATGCTTTCTTTGGCTTCTGATTATGTTGTGATTATTTTTTATTTAAAGATGTGCATTTTGTGTTGCAGATTGGAGAATTTTTTTAGAGTTTTGGTGATAGTGTCTGGACTTATGCCCAAAAAAAAAATACTGGTTGTTCTAATTAGCCTAGACAAGTCTCAGATCCTGGATCTGCCACTGCAGTCAACGTCGACGAGATTCAAACCCGGATGTAGGGGTTCTACACCTGAAAACTCTTACCAAGTCGACTACTTGTGGTCATGTGGTGGTTTAATATTCTGTTCTTACTAACCCTTCACTTTTCCTTTCCATTCATGGTAATTGTACGGGTACAATTATTGACAAAAATATCTTGAAGGTACAACATGGAAGGCTATGGAGAACTTATGATTACCATGAATTGAAATACATGACAGATATTATGTGGTTGACAATTAATGGAGGCTCTGGAGAATTTATGATTTTTTTTTCCTTTTCGTTAGCGATTTAGTAATACACTTACGCGGTTAGCATTTAGACCGATCCGCCATAATATCCTAGATTCCCCACAAAGCAAGACTAATCCCCTGTTGTAGATGCACTAACCTTAGGGCTCCTCAAACTTATTGGCCACTAACTGGTGGGAGTTGGGACTCAAACGATGCACATGAGGGTTCCATGCTAGATCGCTGGACCAACCTTACTATACCAGGTGGTTGAGACCATTACACTTGACTGTGTATACATATAATTTTATATAGGACCTCCTTAAACTTGAAAAGTGAAGATGTTTTTATTTTTATGATGTATTTTAATAGAGTGCTTATATTCATACCTTCAAAATTAGCATTTGAACCTCCCTTTGTTTTTTCAATTGATGTTTCACTTTGTCAGTTAATAAGAAATACCAATAAAGACC
The DNA here is from genome assembly GCA_002564525.1 of Rosa multiflora. Classification (NCBI taxonomy): domain Eukaryota; kingdom Viridiplantae; phylum Streptophyta; class Magnoliopsida; order Rosales; family Rosaceae; genus Rosa; species Rosa multiflora. The sequence goes on along the minus strand of BDJD01001105.1, from coordinate 46,804 downwards.
CGGATAAGGGAAAAAAATTCCTCTACTTGTTCGACAGCAACCCAACGTATTCCGTAATACTCTCAAGTAATTGAATCGATCAGTATCATTTTTTTCTCATTGTTAATGTTTATCAATATTGAAGAGTGTGTTTTATTTTCTATCAATAGTTTGAAGAAATCCTACCACCACAACTATATTATTTTGTAGCCTTCAGTTGTCAGCATTTAGTTTGCAGTAGAACACGATTTAAATAGGAAAAATTATTTTAGGGTTCTCAACCATTAAGATGGAGGCCAATTTCCAATTAAAAAAAAATGTTACATGCATATCCTGTTACTTCTTTATGACCTTCCTCATTGAATCTCTAGGATGGTATCGACTTGGGTAAAATCTGATAGTGGAATATGGGAATAGCAATTTGGTGACCACATGAAACCCAATTGTGTCTTTACTGTGCAATAAGGTCTTCAAGTTCTCAGTTTTTAATACCAAGACTCCAATGAACCTGTAAATTGAGGGTGTTGTGGGAGATGAGAGCGGTTAAAAGGCTAATGTTACCCTTGGAGAACATGCCTTGACCATAACTTTTGATCCCCAGAATATGAGAGTGGTAGCGGTTGTCGTCGAATACCCTCTTATTCTGCCAGCAGTAGCAACCACCAATCTTGTATAAGTGATTTACTCACGTAGACCTCAGAACTGAATAATCGAGATCACAAAAAAAAATATATATATATATATATATATATATATATATATATATAAGGGCCCTTCCACTAAGTGATTTTTTTTTTCTGACATTTTATGGGATTTCTTGTGGGATCTACTTTTCGATCACATTTCGGCATCTTGACCGTTCAATTTTTAGGTCCTAATGTATAGATCGGCCAAATTGATGGTCGTTAAGGTATTGAACTAGATTAAATAAATGAACGAACCGAATCTGTCCAACGTGAACCGTTCATGTTTATAATTGTAAATCATAGTTATGAATATCTTAACGATTATCAATTTAGTTGAAAATTTGCAGAGATGATCTATTTATATAAACCTAAAAACTGAACGGTTGATATGTAGATATGTGATAAAAAAATGGGTATAATAAGAATGGCCAAAAAAAGGGGATCCCTCACTAGAAATGATATATATATATATATATATATATATATATATATATATATTCAGAGCGAAACTTCGCTTTAAATCTAAAATGTGCATTTAGAATTTAGGGTCACTTTTCGGTTGAATATCCACATATTGACTGTTCAGTTTTTGGATACTAATGTATAGATCATCTCTGCAAATTTTCATAAAATGATAATCATTAAGGCATTGATAACTGCCTTAAAGCTAGTATGGTTCAGGTTGAACATATTCAGTTTGTCTATTGGTTTAAGTGAGTTAGATACTTTAACGATCATCAATTTGGCTGAAATTTTATAAATATGATCTATACATTAGAACCTAAAAACTGAACGGTGGAGATGTGAATATGTGACCAAAAAGTGACCCTAAATTCTAAATGCGCACTTTAATTTCAAAGCGAAACTTCCTCTGAATTGTTAAAGGAAAAACATATTGTGTGCCTTCGTCAAAGTGATTGACGGAGAGGGAATCAAGCAATTACCGATTAACATCAATCAGCATGGATTACGAACCAATCAGTAGTTAATGTCATCATTGTAATTGTTCTTTCCATTGTAATTTTCTCCCTATATAAAGGGGTTATGAAATGAAATGAGTAGACCAATTCCAATCCATTTTTACTTTTACACGTTATCAGCACGCTCAGAGCAAATAGCCAAAAGAAACAAATCCTAATTTTCTAGTTTCTTTCCGTTGAAAAAAAAAACAACCAAAACCCTAGAAGAAGAATTTTTTCTTTTCTTTTCTGCCGCAGCTGTAAACACAAAAAAAAAAAAAAAAATTCTTCCTCATGCAGCAGCCCCACCCTCTGCCATCACCACCACAGCACACCACTACCAGCAGCCATAGACCGGCCTCCAGCCTGCCCAGTCGGTCGCCTGCTCCGATCACACCACCGCTGCCGGACAGCAAGATCGATCTTCTGGACCACAGCCCACTGCATTGTCGCCTGCAACATACCGGCCTGCAGCACACCACCGAATCTCTAGCCTGCGCCGATCCCGCCCAGCCCCGGCGATCCGTCGCTGCCCAGAGTGACAAGCAGCCACCTTCACCAACCTGCGCCCCGACGCCCCGCCGACAAATCCCAACAGCCGGCCTCATCCTTCTAGGACACGAAGCTCCACAGCCGGCCTCACCTTTCATCAGCTCACCCCTCCAGCCTCGGCCCAGCGCCCTCCACATCCAACCAGCCAGCCACCCGTAACCCAGAAAACCAGAAAAGAAGAACAGGCGGAGGAGAAAGAGGAGAGAGGAAAGAAGACGCGAAAAAAAAAGGTGTGACCTGGACTAAAGAAACGGACCCGGCCAAACAATTTAAAAAAAAAAAAAAAGGGGCTCTGCAGCCCAGCTAGAAAAAAATAATAGGCCTTGCGGCCCAGAGAAAAAAAAAAGAGGCCTTGCGGCCCAAACAAGAGAAAAAAAAAAAAGAGTAGGCTTGCAGCCCAGAAAAAAAAAAACAAGGCCCATTACTGCAAAAGAGGAAGCGGCCCAGTTTTTCTCAAACCCAAACACATCGCTACGCATGCCTGCATCAACACGCGCGTGTGCTAGGATTGTTTTATCGATATCAAATGGCTGATCCAACTCGACCTTTGTTTTAAGCATGCCCTATTATTTATGTTTTATATCATTATATTTAAGCATGATTTATAATTATGTTTAAGCATGCTTTATATTTTATTGCTTATGTTTTTATTATGCAATTGTGAGCATGTTTTGTAAATTTTATTTACTCTTATATAATTATTCCTAAGCATGCCTTTATATTATGCTATTATTTATATTTTATTTTACGCATGATATATAATTGCTATTATTATGTGTAGTATATAATTTGTTGTATATTTGTGAAATTTGAGCATGCCATGTAGTTTATTTTTATATGATCTACAAGACTCTTACCACCTTTCCTAATTAAGCTTTTATACTAGCGAATCAGTATCAGTTGGATTATGACAACAAAAGAATCACAACCTTCAATAAGTTGATAAGCCTATTGCAAGTGGCTGAGAGACAAAATAAGATTCTCTTGAATAACAATGTCAGGCCCACTGGGACAAAGAAAATTCCCGAGGCTAATTATGGAAAAATGAAAGGTGGAAATAACTCTAATGCAAGGGGGTTTAGACGTGCTGATCCCTACCCACGTGGCAACAATGCACCACGTGGAAAGGGACATGGGCATCATGGAAATAAGATGCCAAAGGAAAGAGTTGACAATGAACCATGCTATAGGTGTGGATTCATTGGGCATTGGTACAAGAACTGCCAAGCAAACAACAGAGTAGCAGCCAATTACAAGAGGTATAGAGTCTAAAGAACAAGTGGCTCACTATATGGAAGAAGGAGGTCATGACCTAGACGTCAACCTTACAGTTGCAGACTCCAATGGCAAACTTGCTAAGTCAATGGATGCTCTCAATCTTGACTGATCTGCTTTATTCATTTTATTTTCCAAAGACAGTTGTGAAGACATCATGCCTCATTTTTAATTAGACTATTGTTTGGTCTTAAAGTTTATTTTCAATCAGGAATTGATGATTAAGATTTCTGAACAAGACCTTGATTTGATTATCGTTGGCTTATTAATAAATTTTGAATTTTATTCTGAAGCACTGAATTTATTCAAATTTATTTACTACACATATTTACATGGTTCGACATAGCACTTTAAAGATGTAAAGAAATACATCTAGAGAAAAATTATTAGAATGAAAAGAATACCATTCTACGCAAATAGAAATACTCTTAAGAATATGAGTTTTATTTTCTAAATACCTCCCATTTATTTGTAGGAATGAATGGAGGAGAACTTGAGTGCTTAGATGATAGTGGGACTACACACACAATATTAAGAAATAGGCAATTATTCATTGAATTAAATAGCCTATAATTCCTCTGTGACTACGATGATTGGACTATCAAAACTAATAAAATGGCGAGGAACTGCCAAATTTTTGCTGCCTAATGGCACC
>BDJD01001105.1:19402-31827 GCA_002564525.1 Rosa multiflora | reverse complement strand
GCAATTGTTATTAGATTTAAATTTAATGGTGAAGAATAATAAGCATGCCAACTACATACTCTATTATAATTACCATTTGATTTAAAGTCTAACGGTAATTAAACACGACTGAGTGCGGAATTAACTACATCACCATCAATATAGTATATGTAGACATTAATTGTTATATATATATATATATAATAGTTGGAGGCTTTTAATTATATTTCTAATCCTTCTAAATAAACATAGATTTGGTGCTTGCATTGCCCGTATATACATGTATGTGCATATGAATATACACATTCATATGCACCTGATGATCTGATCTACATGTAATGATATCATCCATCTTGAACTCTTTTGTTATGGAACAAACATATGTGCAGGAGTCACAGGAAAGATTACTTCAACTTAAACTGAAAGAAAAGAAGCATTTGATGAAACCGGATATAGATTTGTGGTTATCTAAAACTGTCTCTAAGTTGAAGACCATGACCAATGACTCCAAAGATTTGAAGACAAAGAAAAAAAAGAAGAAGGCTCTAAAGACAGTGATTATTGAAAACATACACAAACTTGAAGAAAACAAAGCTATTGATGTGGAAAATATAATTTTTATTCTTCCCTTAAAATACAAAACAGGCGTCAAGCGTCTTCTTTGTTGGGCTTCACTAAAAAAAGTAAGTTTGTCAATCAAATATTCAAATACACACACACAAACTCCAAACACTTTAGCACTTGCTTCTTTTTATTTATTTATTATTATTTTTTTGTGGGCAAATCCTTCAGCATTTGCGACAAGTAATTAGTTTCATCGCCGTAAATAAGTATCTCTTGCATACATCCTACCATATATATGTCAATGAATGTACCTAGAAGTAATTTAATATAGTTGTTAATCACTGGTTTTCTTGAATATTGTCAATGAATGTAACTAATTATCGATATTAATTTGCAGGTGCCAATGCTTGCAAATTTGAATGAGAAAATATTGAAAGTGATTTGTGAGCATCTAAAGCCAGTTATTTATATTGAAGACAACTACATTTTTCAAGAGGGGAAACCACTTGGGATGATGCTTTTTATCACGCAAGGACTCGCATGGACTTACACAATCGGTGATAAGGATGGTGCAAAGCCAGCAAAGCCAAGCTGTGGTTCCTTAAGCAGTAAGTGGTTAAAGAAAGGTGATTATTACGGAGATGAACTTTTAAAATGGGCATTAAAATGTCCGGCCTATTATGACATACCCATCTCAACTGGAACTGTTATGTCCCAAGAAAAGGTCGAAGCATTTGCTCTTAGGGCTAGCGACCTACAGAGCATTGTGTCTAGATATTGGTGGCATTTTATCAGGGAGCTACCTCAAGTAGAGCCCGAGCAGAGGGAGAATTTAGCAGCTTCTTCGATACAAGCAGTCTGGCGCAGCCGTTTGGCAAGCCATAAACACTCAACTGGCTGGGACAAATTTACAATCTGATTGTGAAGTACCCGACCTAAAGTACAATAACTTACTTTTGTTTAGGATTAATCAGCTCTTTCGTTTAATAAAGTTGTTCAGTTGTATCCTTGTTTAAAGGCTCTAGTGCCTCTTTAATATGTCAACTATTGTACATTTACTGTATAAATAAAGTTGCTAGGTTGCTCGTTCACCATCGCTATTCTGCAAACCAGTGTTTAATTTCTTTTCATGTGCTGATCCTAGTTCAATCTCATCATAATTTCATCGGAAAATACTTCGCAGCTCCTTGGGCCCTAGGGTTCTTCATGAAAAGGTTGTACGTTACTCATGCGTAGTCAGCGTACATAGACCTCATCGTAGTTAGCTCGTATGCGATTAGTTTGTGGATGAAATCTCTGTACAAGTAGTTGATAACTAATTAGCTAACATGTCGCTATAATTGTATGTTCTCGATCTATAGAAAATAGCAGTTTGTACGGTGCTTATGACTCATGAGATTGAGATTGGTTTGTTGGTACATGTTTTTCACTTGGCATATTGGCATTCTCATACAAAATGATATAGTGATTTAAAAGTGTTAAGGGAAAATAGCTTTTGGGTTTATTGTCTATTAATTTAGAAAAAAATATTCCCTTGGGTGTCAAAACGTGTTTCCTTGTAATCCTAAGTGATCTAGGATTTGGTATTTTATTTGGTCAATCTTTAATCAAAGAGATTCTTTCCTAATTGGAGTCTAATTAGGGTTGGCGTTGCTTCCTCATATATCGCAGGAAAAACATACGGCATGTAGGGAGAACCAAGTGATGCAAGAATATTGGTAGAGTCTTGCATGTTTGTTTGAGATTGAGTCTCCACAAGAATCAAAACACTTGGTCCATATTTAAGTGCTTTTGATAATTGTTTCTCCTGCATAACTTCTCTTGAGGTCAGTGGAGGAGCTGTGAAGAAAGAAGAGCAAGATTTGGTGATCGTTCAAGTGAAGGAGTTCAAGAAGATAGATGTGGGGACCCGAGAGAGGGGTCCCACAGTGCCGCGACCCCGAGCCAATGAGAAACCGACATGTCAAGAATGACATCCCGATAACTCATCAACCCGAAATCGCAAGGCCTTTTGGGTTCAAACTGTTGGTTTACAAAACACTTTCTTGGACAAATCATCCTAGCAACCGAATAGCATATTTTTAAAGACGGAATTTAAAGAGAGCTAAAGGATTTGGGCTTACAATAGGAGCCAAATTTGGGAAATAACAAATCACTAAGAAAATTTAAGTATGAGAGACGCGCCCCAGGGTTGCGGGTCTCTCGAAATTTTGTCAATAAGCGAATAGGAAACAAATAAATAAATAAAACGTAAATAAATAAGTTACTTCAAAATCTGATGAGGGACCAAAACCCTCTTTTAATAAAGTCAAAGAGAAATGCGCCAAACCGGGCCATGTGCCTCTTTTAATCATGATGATGGAAATTGGTATGGTGATGCTTGGTGAAGGAAGGGCCTGAAGTAAGGGGAGAGGTGAATTCAGGTAGGGTAAAAATGTGTTGTGAGGTGGGTGTAAATGTAGAGGCTGGGAGTGGGGGGACCAAGGTAATGGTAGAGTATTGAGGGGGAATGGAGGAGTTGAATGGTGTGTGTGGTAAAGAGGCTGAAAGGGTGGTAATGAGGGTTGTGAATGGTGTAGATGGAATGGAAAGGCCAATGCTAGGTATGTTGGAAGTAGGAGAAGGAATGGACCCGAAAGTAATATACCCATTACTTAGCCTGATGGGAAAAGGGGGTACCTGTTATTGCGAGGTGGGAGGTGCAGTAGAATGAATGGGTTGCCTTTGTTGGGAGAGTGTGTGCACCATTGTGCTTTGGAATGCCATTAGTTGGGCGGTGATTTGATTCTAGAAGGAGGATTGGTTTTGGTTGATGGAGTCGATGGACATATGTAGTTCTTCTTGGAGTAGGTCCAAGGATTGGTGGAACTTAGCCCGATGAAGAGGTGTAGAGTCATCTCGTTGCTCGGAGGAAGAAGCAAGATTGGAAGATGGTTGAGGGGGGTGTGGTGGTGGGACAAGAGCGGAGGTATTAGGGGCGGAGGAGGATGCGAAAGTTTGAAAGGCTCTCATCGGAACTATGCTCTAGTACAAGATGTTGGGTGCAGAAAAGTAAGAAAGGGGAAAAACAATATTTAGAGTTTAATCATCAGCAATCAATGCCTTTTCAAGGCTAAACGAGTATAGGATATAGATGGGGTGAGCAGTACAAAAGCAGAAAGCGATGTTGGTACAGGACCACCATAACATCCTTCCAAGATAGCTGGGCTAGTGCTAGACTAGTAGGCCTATTGGGCTAATGCAAAAGGATTAAGGGTGCTTAGGTGGGCTTGTCCTAACAAAAAGTGATCCACATAAACCTGGCTTCTGATTGGTGCGTGCAACCTTGTCCTCGGCAAGTTTGGCGTGTCCAAACTTATATGTAATTTTTATTTTTATTTTATTTTATTTGAGGAATTTTATTACACCCAATTTCTCTTACAATTATTAGACTAGACCCACTCATAAGTTTCTTTTAATATACACTCAAACCTGTTTACTAGAATAAATAATAAAACATGTTTTTGTTAAAAATTACTAAAGATGCCTCAAGCCCTAAACGTTCAATCAATACCTAGATTGGAGGTTTCAATATCGTCATCAATATTTATTGGTTATTTGCTGATTTAAATGGATCGCACAATCAGACGTTAGTGAGTTGCCTTTGTTCAGTTGCGCATCTCTTTAATTAGAGAGGTAAGATTGAAGAGTTGTCTGGTTACTAGCTTCCCCATCCAGAGGTATTTGTGGTATGTGTTTTGTATGTTAATTTGCATAATTGTAATACCCAAATAATATATAGGAAGACACCTAAATTATAGGCATATGAATCTTGCACATATTTGTAATACGCATATGATAAGTATGCATATCCAAAGTGATAGGATGATACTCAAATTATAGGTATCTGAATCAGGCACATATATGTAATACCCTTATGATAGGTATGCATATATGAATCATTGTAGAAAGTTTGGTTAATTCATCCCCAAGAGTTATTCAATGTTTGTGTTTTGTTTTTTAAGATTTATGCTAATGAACATGTATATATGAGTTTCAACATAGCTGACAGTTTTAACCACATTGAGAAAAAGAAATATCTGAATAAAAGGAATATAAGAATTGTTGTAACACATTCTAATGATACACACATATATTTAGAACTTAAGGACAAAAGGGCAAAGCAATCTTTCTTGGTAAGCTGGTCTCCTATTTCGCTTTCTTTCCTAGTTGAGAAGGAGAACCTGGCTGGCTGTCTGTATTTGCTTTCTGGGTTCCACGTTTTGCTGGGCCTTTGCTGGGCTTTGCCTTGTTCTAATGAAATATTTATTCCAAAAAAAAAAAAAAAATCTTTCTTGGTGAGCAAGCAAAACAAAGAGCTTAAACTTGGAGGAATTCTCAAATTCCAAATAAAATTTCAACTTGAGTTAATGTATGTATCAGTCGACTTCTAGCAAAACCGTACGAAACGCTTTCAATCGCATTCACAATTAGAAGAATGAAAATGTAAATACCTAAATGTAGTGAGTAAGGTTCTGCTTTGGTTCCAGTTGAAAATGTGTGCCTTACACATGACATATCCTACTTTGTTTCATTGTTCATTTTTTTTTTTTGGTCAATAATGATAATTCATTAGGCCACGCGGGCAAGCAAAAGATAACAAGGTACAGAAACTAGGAAAAAGGGAAAGACTACAGCACAAAAGCAAAGGAGGACGCAACCTCACAACTAGTTACATGGAGGCCCTGGGAGGCCATCACTTCTTAGAATGGAGATTATGGAGGTTGGAGGCTTGTTGGCCCAATCCCGAGAGCGCAACCTCAACTTGGCAAGCTTGGCCTCTGCATCAGCAACACGGTTAGCTCCACGAGGGATCCAGTTCCAATTGATCCGGTCAAACAGCGATTTTAGATGAGAGATGTTGTTGATCATAGAGGATATTCTCCAGTTTAGGGAGAAAGATGAATTGTTGATTGTTGTTAAGACTTCTTTGCAATCCCCTTCAACAATTATCTTCTGAAGATTCAATTGAGCAGCGAGCTGGAGGCCCTTAACCACGGCCTCAGCATCTACTTCGATGGCAGAGTTGTGACTCCCATGAATGCTTACACCAGCAATAGAGTGACCTCTATGGTTTCTGATAATAATTCCAATCCCATTGTGTTGACTTTCTTCATTCCAAGCTCTATCTACACTAACTTTTGTATAAGGGGGATTGGGGGGGGGGGTTCAAGTCTAGTAGCATATGATGAGGTTTGTTCAGCAGGCTTGACACATTTGACCACTCACCAAGGCTCCTTTGAATATTTTCCATGGTGACTAGGGGATTTGGTTGCCTATGTTTCATGACTACCTCACACCTGTGCTTCCATATCTCCCATAGGTGAAAGAAACCACAATTCAAAAAGTATTCTGAATCACCAGACAAGAGGGCAGCCTTTTGATGTAATTCCAGCAACCATGCCTCCAGGGTGGTGATTTGTTGCTTATCTAGTTTATAGCCAATTGTGCTTCCAAACCATACTGCCGTAATCCAAGGACATAGAAGGAAACAGTGTTTAATGGTTTCAAGATATTCACCACAAATTTGACAAATAGGGTTCAAAGCCATCTTCCTTGAGAACATGTTCCAACTTATGGCGCCCTCCATAAGAAATTTGAAATCTTTGGGATGGAGTGAGATTTCCAAATCAACTTCCAAATTTTTGGATTAACCTGCAAAGACGAAGAAGGTTTACACTTTGTAATAGTTTTAAGAAAAGCCTTCATTCTTTGATAGCCACTTTTGACTGAGTAAGTTCCATTCTTTGTGCGTGGCCAGACTAGTGTGTCGTTATCATTGGCTTCCCCAAATGGAATAGCCTCTATACTTTTGATGTCTGAGGATTGTAGAAATGGCTCGAGATGGCTGATGTTCCATTTTCTGTCCTCATCTATGATTTCTGAAACCAAAAGCAGAGTGAATCTGTTGGATGTGATCGTGGGTTTGATCAAACCCCCATTGTTGTTTGGAACCCATCAATCATTCCAGACATCAATTGCTCAACCATTTCCTACCTGCCGTAAAGCATTCTCACTTATTGTGTCTCTCCTTGCAAGCAAACTGTTCTAGATCCAAGAGAATCTAACACCTTTCTTAGCCTTCAAGAAAGAGGTGTACGTTATCAAAATATCATGCCTTCAGAACCTTACTCCACAAGGACTCTGGGTTTTTGATCAAGCGCTAGCATTGCTTTGCCAAGAGGGCCTTGTTATACGTCAAAAGCTCTTTAAAGCCAATACCCTCCTCTAACATACTTTTGCAGAGAATGTCCCATGCTTTCCAGTGAATTTTTCCTTTTGTGCCATTTGATCCCCACCAAAAATTGGCTATATCAGAGTTTCATTGTTCATTTGGCTATGACACTTTGATCTCAAGTAATTGCTAAAAACTACTCCCAAACGTCATAATTGTCAACTTATCCTAGAGTTTGCAAAATGAGCTTAGGTGCTCAATAAAATGTCCATTTTTTTGGGGAGAATAGCTTAAAACCGACATTTTGTCAATTTGACACGAAGTGTCTGTTTTAAGAATTCCTAAACAGCTGTGATTTTGAAAAAATAGATAACCGATGTTATGGTGTGGTTTTCGGTCAATACCAAAAAGATGAACCACCCAGTCCACCTCAAGTAAAAAAAATTGTGTTCAAAAGCCCAACAGCAGAGCCCACCCCACTAACCCACAATCGTTCATAACTCATTGCTCCTGCCCCACTAAAAAAATTGTGTTCGCTGTGATTTCCCGATTGCTATCTATGGAAGACTAGTGTGTGAAATTGAGCTTTATATCTTTGGTCTAAAATTGAATGCTTTTGAAATTGTATATATGCCATTGTATCTATGTTTTGACAGGAGTAGGGTTTTTACCTTCTGACTTTGATTTCGATCCAATATATCTCTTTGTTAATTTACAGATTTGTTGTTTGCAGGGACCTTTGGCCTTTTATGAGGGCTTCATCCCAAATTTTGGAAGGCTAGGATCTTGGAATGTGATCATGTTTCTAACCTTTGATCAGGTACATGTCTCAAAACCTTTCTATATCTCTTCGGCCGTTTGTGTTTTCTTGTCTATGCACTGGTTTTCTAATTTTGCATCAGTAGTAGTCTGAATTGCAGCTTAGAAATTATATTATGTTATGGAATCAGAAAATCTCTATAAATAATTAGCCACTTCTGATGCAATCTTTATCGAAATTTATCTATGAAGCTGTGTGTGTGTGTGTGTGTTTTTTTTTTTTTCCCTTCATATAAACCTGGAAAGTTTTTTTTTTGTAATGGCTTTCTCGTCTCTCAAAAGTAACTTGAATTTCTTTTCTCATCTATTATTCTTCAGGCAGGCTAAGCAGTTCATGAATAGTATAGATTCAAAATGAGAAGTGAAGCCAAGAGAGTGGTTTTAGTTTGTAGGGGTAACATCTAGAGCAAACAGTAGTAGTTTTTGAGAATAATAAGGACCTCGACAAACCTTTTTCTCCCATATTTCAGCTAGCTGAGAAGAAGAATCCTCTGAAGGAGAACTGCTTACTGGAAACTTCAAAATTTAAGAAATAATATAGCTTTCGTTTTCTGGATTTATATATCTTTCATTGTCATCATATATTGATGAGTTGTGATTATTAAATTTGTCTATCAAGGCTTTAATTGCTTTGTTTGCAAAGCCAAATGCTAAATCTTTGTCGTCACCAATGAATGATGGCTTGCAGACATACTATTGGATTTTCTTTTCTGGTAGATGATGCGTCAGTTACTGAAAACGACGGTATAACATGAATGCTGATGCATATTTTTTAAACAATAAAAGAAGGGGATTGAAATTGACACTCCATTTTTTTACAAATTACACCCTCCATGAGTAATTTTTCAGAAGTCAAGAGTTTTTAATTTTTATGTTTTTGGAGGGTGGTTTATTGAAATAGTCCATCTTGGATGGCACCCTAGCTAAGCTAACCCGTGGGTGCTGATCAATGAATTGCTGAAACACCTCTAATCTCTGCGACTTCTGTTTGACCTTCATCTGCTCTTGGGTTTGCAGCTTGGTTTCGCGATTTGAACAGCTTGATAAAGAAAGATTCCGGCACCCAATTGGTTCACTATCCGCGCGTATCGTACCCGTATCCAGGATCGATATGGGATACGAAGCCATTTTGCCTTATCCATACTTCATAGTTTGTGACAGATAATTGATGAGCTATTTGTCGTAGTTAGAGTAACGATTGCACTTTATGCACTAATACAAATGGGTTGTCTTTAAATTTGTTACAAGATTTCTGTTGAGGTGATATATTTTAGGATTTTGAAAAGGGATTAAAACACACAAATTTAACAACAGTGGTGACTCATTTCATCTTTGCTATTCATATTTATATTTGTGCTCATTTTGTGATAGATATGTTCAAGGCTTGCCCTCCTTAATTTCATAGACTGCTTAAAAAAATCAATTTCTAGAAGTTGCAGAGGAGATACAAGTTATTTCAAGTGAAATTAATGGAAGCACAAGTTGCATTTCTTCTAAAATAGATGTGGATGAAACTGATTTTGTCTTTGAGAAGGCTTGAACAATTGCACAGGCAGCTCCATGCACTCCAAAAAGAGAAAGTCGGTTGAGTGCTCTTCTTTCTGTTTACACTCTATCCACATTTCCCGAGAGTTTGTATTTTACATATGGGTACCAGTTTTTCATTTATCTATTCTTTTTTCTTTTGCTGAGTGATAGGCTGAAGCAGATACAGGCCCGTCTAGGTACATTGAACTCGCTTTGCTTAGTTGATATGGATTTCAAACAGACAATCAGTGAGGTTCATACAGTCTAGATAATTCAGAAGGATGCAAATGACCGAGTGTTGACATGAATTAGTCACTTGGTTTTGTGACCTTCTGTGGCATTTGAATCTTAAGGGACTGAGTTACCAAGAAATTTTTGACCAACCTTTAGCCCAAAATGTTCTGGCTTCCATTTCAGTAATGATTTTTGTTTAAATGTTAAAAAAATGAATATCGACTCAGATATGAAATTCATTTCAATATATATTATCTAAGCAGCCATATTCAGTTATTGCTTAAGATGATGTATCATGTACACCAGTGACCTAGCTTAAGCTAATTGTTTAGGATTGAGTTAAATAATACATCTAGCGTTTCGTATAGGTTTCCAAATTTATCTTGCATTGGCATTGTAAGCTCATCCCATTCACTTATCTGATTGCATGGGTTTTTTTTTTTTTTGCAATAAATTTTTAACTGGTTTTTAGTAAATTAAGATACACTGATCTTTTCTATTGTGAAGTTATAGAAAAATGGGTGACATTTCTTATTCCAATGGCAATGCCAATGCGAAAGGAGAGAGCTTTGCTCTTGATATGTATAGTTACTTCTATATGCATTTTCAGTACAATCAGTTACATTAATCGAGTAATCTTGGCTTCTACATCATCCTTTTCCAATTTTTTTTTTTGGGGGTTCCTATTTCATTTTACACTTGAATGCAAAAAAAATATATAAGAAAATTCTAGCTGACTTGTGGCCATATGTTAAGATCTGAGAGTGAAAGTTCTTTACTTTACAAATTGAATTAAAAGATCCAGTAATTTTATCATAGAAACATTCTTTTTGACAACAAATATTTGTGATGAAAAGTTCAAACAAGACATGAAGTTGGATTAGAGATTCCGTAACAAGTAAACAAACCTGCGGCATCGTGCGGGATATGTTGCTCATTGCTTGTGTAGATCGATACACGGTTATCTTCACTGTAGATGTGACCATTAAGACTATCTTTACCATGTAGATGTGACAAGTCCAAGTTCTCTAGTGGTGAGGAAATTACAAACAAAATACGAAGTGGGTGATAACAGCTTCCCAAGAAAATTCAACCTTCAGCAAAAGCATAATTGCTTTAGATTAAGACTTTGAAGATCATGCATCTTTAGATTCCGGAGCAAGCATTTATGTATCCACAGGTCCACAACCACTGTGAGATTTGCTTTTGATTCAAAGCATCTTTTAATCAACGACAAACAAAGAAAAATAAGATTGATGTGGAGAGCAGTTGGCTAGTTGTTGATGTCTATTCGCAATATATTTTCATAAACGATCGTCCAACGACCTAATAAATTCATATCTCTCTTTTGATTCATCCCTCTCCTAGTTTGTTCAACTAGCATTCGACTCTCTTGAGTAGAGATCCATGGTTGAATTTCTCACTTTTGGTGCTCGAGAATTGCTGAGGAAAGTGGCTTCACTTGCTGCTCAAGAGTTTGATCTTGTATGGGGATTCAATGGAGAAATAACAAAGCTGCGTGAGTCGGTGCTCATGCTTGAGGCTGTGCTACGAGATGCTGAACATCCGCGACAAGATCATGGAGATGCTGTGAAGCTCTGGGTGAAGAAGCTTGAAGACGTAGCTCAACATGCCGACGATGTGTTGGATGATTATGGGTATGAGCTTCTCCGGCGTAAGGTGCAACTGCGAAATCAGATGAAGAAAAAGGTGCAGAACTCTTTTTCCCTCTCCAATCCCATCTTTTTTCGTGTTAAAATGGCACATAAAATTAAGAAGATCAACACATCTTTGGATGAGTTGAATAAGAAGGCAACTGCTATTGGCTTAGTTGCTGGACTATCCTTAGATGCAACAACTTCCCATGGTATAAGCATTGACAGGGAAACGTACTCTATCTTAAAACAAGATGAAAACAATATCATCGGAAGGGACGATGTTGTGGCAGATGTAGTTCAAGCCCTGACCAAATCAAACTACCATCTGGAAAGTGATCTCCCGGTTCTGGCCATTGTGGGTATGGGAGGGCTTGGAAAGACAACTTTGGCTAAATCAATATATCATGAATCTGAGATAAGTAGGCACTTTGAGAAACAGATGTGGATATGTGTATCTACCCCTTTTGAAGTCAATTCAATTCTGAGAGGGATCCTGGAATATCTCAAACCAGAAAATGCTGCCGTGAAAGGTATAGATGCAATATGTAATATTCTTCGAGAAGAGTTGAAAGGAAAGAGATACCTTCTTATACTTGATGATGTATGGAATGAAGATGCTGAAAAATGGAATGATTTGAAGAGTTGTTTGCTAAGAATTACCGACGCTCGAGGAAGCAGCATTGTTGTCACTACTCGCAGTGACAAAGTTGCAAAAACTTTGGAGACCCTTCCTAGGTGTGATTTGAGAAAACTATCTGATGATGAGTGTTGGCTTATATTGAAGAATAAAGCAGTTCCAGTCGGAAGTGTTCCTGTACTTGAAGATCAAGAGAGAATTGGAAGGGAGATTGCCAAAAAGTGTGGAGGTGTACCATTAGTGGCAAAGGTATGTTATATTATATATCTGAAGTACTTTTACCATGCTTTCTTTTTACTGTGGTTTCATAACAAGAATTTCCATTCCAAATATTGTTGATGTAGGGGAAATTAAACAAATAATAGGGAGCGGTTAATATTCAATTGAAGATGACTATAGTATTGTTGTGTTGAAATCTAATTCCATTCCCAATCTAATTGTAGGTATTAGGAAACATCATGCGCTCTAAAACGAGCAATGAATGGAGTTCAATTATGGAAAGTGAAATATGGGACTTGCCGGAAGAAGAAGACAGAATCATGTCAATCTTAAAGTTGAGTTTTGATGAATTGAAATTTTCATCATTGAAACAATGTTTTGCATATTGCTCGAAATTCATCAAAGACTCTGTAATGGAAAAGGATGACTTAGTCCAACTTTGGATGGCTCAAGGATGGCTTCACTCCTCCAAAAGTAATATGGAGATGGAGGATACAGGGAACAAATATTTCAACATTTTATCAGAAAAATCCCTTTTTGAAGACATTAGAATAGATTATAATGGTAATACAAC
>BDJD01001105.1:2612-15931 GCA_002564525.1 Rosa multiflora | reverse complement strand
CCAATTGTCCCACCAACCAACCGGACGGTAGGTTCTGTCAAAATACCCGGAGGTATGCCATCAAGTGTAACCCAGATCCAAACAAAATCCAACCTCACTGCAGAGAGCTCCGAAAACCCATCGTAGTCATTCAGGAGAATCATGGCACGTTGGAAACCCCACGGTCCTCCCTTCTTTACTCTAGCAACATCCCTGTCATGGGTGAATGTAAACAGAAAACGGTCACCCCTTGGTTGTACCTCCACGGTTCCAGTCAACCTCCACATAGATCTTACCGCGCTCCGGAATGAATCCAGCATCAGCCCCCTGCAAGTATTGAGCCTTCCTATCAAATAGAAATTCCGAGCCAAAAACTCTTTCCCCTGAACTCGGAGATTCCCCAAATCAACTGGTTCTTCTCCCTCCTTGAGCGACAGTTTAGTCGCAAGTCTGGCAGTCATGGATGCGATCGCTGCAGCCATGAAAGTAAGACGCCGCACAACGTTGTATACTCGAAACCCTAACCCTAGCAGAGCAGAGAGAGAGGAGAGTAAAAGTCACGGTCCTTAGTCATAATATTCATATCACTTTAATTATACTAGTTGTTTGAAAAAGAATTATAGTTATTTTTTGGTGATACAAACTTAAATGTGAAGGGATTGTTGTTGTGCAAACCCTATAACTCTATTCAGTGACTTCTAAAGAGATCAAAACTTATATATTCTTGTCCAGTTTTCTTTAATTATATCATAAACAGTTGTCCAGCATTAACCAAATTTCTCTTTGTGGTTAGGTGATATCATAAACAGTTGAAGCTATTTGATACATCAATCAAGAATAAGAGGTGCCTACGGGAGTATATCAATTAGGAATTGCTTTAAGTTTCACATCAACTTACTTACTGTGTTCGGTGTGCTGTATTTGCAGGAGCATCTACAATTTGATGTAAGTTCAACCAAAAAGATAAAAAGCAATTAATCTTGTATACCTCTTTTACTCGTTTTCTTAACTATAATTTGGAATCTCATTCTCCAGTCGCCACTACAAAGTAATAGTGCTTTTTGGTATTTCGTAGATTGCAATCATGGGGCTGTTTAAATTACAATATAACCTGCTAAATATGTCTACACAATATAAATTTTCTAATCATATGAACCAGTAACAAGGTTTGGCTCCTTGATCTCATTGTCATCAGATCCGTTCTCTTTTCGACCCATTTTAGTTAATCCGTCATGTAGTTGAGGAAAAGAATCAAATATGCTTTTAATTAACGAGAAAAAACTGGAGTACAAACCTTGCCATAGCATGTAGCTAACGTTAATGCTTGCACTCTGGGTTTTTAAGTTTGTTGAAGCTACATTGTTAAAGAACTCTTACTGCAAATCATATGAGTCTAGTCAGACACTGCTAAAGCTACTGCTTTTCTTTTCTAAGCACTTAGATTTGTTTCTATCAATGACCAAACTTCTTTTTTATTGAATTTTGAAGCTATGTGACGCACCAGCTGCAAGATAAATATGTGCCTACGGATATGTGTCCAGTTGCAGAATATTACTTCTGTTCTAGCTCTAAGGGTTCAGGGGCAAGCATTCCTCGTTTCTTGAACTTTTGTGTTGAAACAAGGCAAGCTTTCACATTTTCTTTTCTTCTGTTCTTTCCCTAGTCTCTGCTCTATATTTTCCTTATTTTGTTCGTCACTTATTTGTTTGTGCAGGGGCATCTTTCACCGCAATTCTATATTCAAAGCACGGGCACTGGATGAACAATGCCACGCTAAGTGATGAAACAATTTCACCCCCTGCATTTTTGGGCGATTTACTTATCCACCCAAACGTTTTCTTCCCCCACTGCCTCATTTGCTGAATTGCTGGGTGGGTTCTGCGGACATAGAAAAAATAAGAAAGGGAAGAGAAGATGGGAAGAAAGGAAAGAGGAATTTGAGAGGGTTATTTGCCTCGCAAAAAGAGAGAGAGGTTGTTCCCTCAACAGATATTCAGCTTTTTTTTCTCTTTTTTTTTTCCAGAGAATTTCTTCAAACTCATTCTGAATCTTTGCATGTCACTGATTTTGAATTTGGGTCATGCAGGCATTGTTGAGATTATTATACATTTTGAGGCTTATGGATTTTCAGAGAGAGGATGAGTGCAGTATTGGAACAAACTAACTGAGGTATGTAGAGTGAATGATTCTCCTTAGTCTGCATACCCTAATCTTTCATATTTTGCTTCTCCACTTTATTGTTCGGTTTGTTTGGTCTAATATAGCTTGAGCAATTTGATTCGAATTTTTGAATTTGGGTTTGTTTTTAGAATCCAAATGAAATTTGCTTGAGTAATTGGGTTTCTGTTGTCGGTTACAATGGGCTGTGCCATACTGACCAAAGATTGATTCTGCAATTAGGGAGTGAGTAAAGATTGATTATTTTCTCATGTAAATTGTGGGGATTGATGAGAATATGAAGAAATGGGGTTTCTGTTGTTAGTTAAAATGGGTTGTGTGTCCGGGCCGACCAAAGTTGAGTCTTTTCTCACTAAAATTGAGAGGCTTGAAGGGAATTTGAAGAAATGAAGCAGATATCTGTTGTATTGTGGTTTCTAAACTTGGTCTGTTTTTAGAGTCGAATTGGTGAAATTTGCTTATTGTTGGATTATGGGTTTCTGTGGTTTGGTAATGGACTGAATTCAAAAAGTTCTTTGTTTGATTCCAGAGATAAGAAGAAAATACAAACCTTCAGCTGACAAAGTTTGATAATGAAAGTGTAAACCTTTGACTTACCAACTTTAGCTGAAAATGTGCATTTGATTGTTTGCTACATTCTCTAGAACTGTATGGAAGCGAAAACGGTGGTGAATTGGTAGAAGGTGAAGAGGAGGAAAAAGAGAATCATGTTCAACTGCTTGCCCTTCCTCCTCATGGGTCTGAAGTTTTCATTGGTGCCCTCCTCAAGATGCCTTAGAAAAAGTGTTGAGGAAGGGCAACTACTTCAATCACACTGCTTCCGTCTTGTCACTCTAAATCTCTGTACCAGTATCGTAGAGCAGCTTATCTAAACAACAAATCCTTCATCCTCGGCAAGAAGTTCGTCAAAGCTTACATTCCAGGTACGCCTGCTCAAGGAAGCTACCACTTCTTCTTCTTGCGTTGGGTGTTTTCAGTTCTGTTTATTGCTTGCATTCTGGATTAGTGAAGTAATTGCTTATGAGTTTGCTAAATTTCTTTCGAATTACATTTTGTTACAGCTTCTCTGCTGAAATAAGATTCATTTATGGAAATTGGTAAATTTCATGGACAGATTGTTCGGTTTTTTTTTGTCTGCATGTAATGTTGATGTCTTTGTTTGCAATTACTCATCACCATATACAGGTATTGGTTGCCATGATATAGCTAATCATTGCCGTTCAGGTACTGGTTGGCACAAGTATTATCCAAATATTACAGGATGTGATGCACCTCATGAGTTGGGTTTCAATTATGAGTATCCTGTAAGATTAGGCATGCTGCTTTAAGTAATAGTCAAAATATAGAGAACTACCTAAATAATTGGTCATTTTTTTTTTGTAATTGGGATTTGCTTGAGACTTTAATTTGGTACTGTAATTTGATCTACCTAATTGAGTTTGTGCGTGGAATTCTGTGGAGGCCAATGGCGGTTGATTGCAAAAAATGAATATTGGTATATTCAAATATTGAAGCTCAAAAAAAAAAAAAAAATTGTGAGCTTTTCGGTACTTGCTGTGTGCTTTTTTATGTATCAACATCTGCATTGATTGTATTTGATTATTTTCAGGGTAATGCTTCTTTTAACAGGGCTAAATGGATTCAATTTCTCATAGTTTCAATGTGGTTGCAGGAATCACTGTTGCAAATTCTGCCCAGACAAAGAGTGAATGTTTAAAGGTAGTTAAAATTTAAAAATAACTACTGTGCTTGAAAAAGAGGTAATGCTCTTCTCTCTCCATTTATATGTGTATGAGTGTGAAAAGAGATTTAACTTTCTTCTTTCATGCTCATACATGTGCTCTACAAATGCTTATATTCTGAGTCTCTACCTCAAATTCTAGCCATTTATGGCCTCTGATTACTACTTACACTAACACTGAAGCCATTTGTATACAGAATTTAATGTGCCAAAGTTTGCTCATTCTTTATTTAGTAATAAGTCAGAGTAAAGAAACTGGTTATAGATTTTTGCAACTATTTAGTAGGCTGTAATCTGTATAACATTTTCATTGTTTATTGAAGATAACTCTAAGTAACTTCTGTTAGATATTAACAAGAAACAAAATAAAATTAGATAGGCTGCCCAGAATTGAATATCAAGTTAAATTACATTTGTTGAAATTGTTTACAGATAATAGTAACAATGCGCACAGCAAGAATTCAAGATATCCAACCCTTAGAAAACGACCCCCAAATCAAAGTGCAGGTATGCAGACTGTGCCCATCTCCCTCAATTCCACTTAATTGTTTCTATTTGATCAACTACAGCCGGATGGCTGGCCGTATAGAAAACAATGAGATCCTTTCAGCTAAACTATCTTTTCTTCTATTTAGATTCTTTATGCTCCTTCTGTTTTGGTGCATCCCTATATTAAACAGATACATTACCTATACTAACCGCAAGCATTACCCCTGGAACTATGTTGATCATTCGGGCTGGAAGGTTCAAGGGCAAGAGGGTCTTTTTGAAGCAGCTCTCCTCTAGCTGGCTTTTGGTCATTGTTAAGTTTTGTTTTTCTTAACTGAGTCAGAGATTGTTTTTGCTTTTGGTTACCAAGTAGTGCCATTTGTGTTCATGTCCCTGTGATCAATGTACATGTAGTTTTAGTGTCATTGGACTGTAGATTTTAGAAAATGTAAAACAATACCGTTAATAGACGTATAATGTATCTGATGTTTGTAATTGCAGTGTTATTAAGCTGAACCATATCCACAATATACCCGTTGCATTGTTTGGGCAATTGGGCCCCAATATCTAGTGTCAGACTATTTTCCTGTGGTCTACAGGAAAATCCAGGACTTGATAACTTGATTTTATCTTGGTGCCAAGCCAACAGGTTCCCTTTCAAAAAAAGAAGCTTTCAGTTTGTGCGTTTGAAGTGGCCTTTAAAGTGCTGCATGAAATGGTATAACCTTGTGATTCATCATTACATTTTTGCTGTCCTTGTCCAAATAGGAATTATGTACTACATATGTAATTCAACTCTTCCTTATCCTTTTGCAGCAAATTAAGAGAAAATGTGTACTACAAAGCAGTATTGTGGATTTTAGTCCTATACTCTTGTTGTACTCCAAAGCAACTCATAGCCATCAAATCTGACTTCTTCAGATAGAAACATTGGGTGATGTCTGACGGATGATATGGCATAGCTGAAACAAGCTCAGGTTTGTGAGGTTAAGGCCAATCTTGAATTGATTTTTCAAGGCAGTTCTATTGTGTAAGCCCCCCTTAGGATCCTGTGTGTTTTACTACTTGAGCAAAATTAGAAAATAGATGAACTGAAAACAGAAACAACACAGCAGATTTTAGAGTGGTTCAGCCAAAACTTTAGCCTACGTCCACTTAGTTATCTCTCTTGAGAGATTCACTAGCACTATGAAGAATTTAGTTGTTTACAAGTACTTATTGCAGATCCCTCAAACCTTCCTGACTAGTTCTTATCTCTCTATCACCTTGACTCTTAGTTTTCTGCACTCTCTGTCTTCTATTCTCAGAAAACCCCCTGCAGCTCCTATTTATAGCAAATAGAGCTGCTGATACAACATGGGATTAGGATTCCTAATCCTAATAGACTAAGCTTTTCAAAGCCTATAATACAAATCCTAATAGAACTTGAAAGACTAACTTTCCTAGAACTTATAGAAAAGCTGCGCACAAACCTCTTTCCTTTCTAGACTTGGATTTGAATTCTGCATCCTAATTTCGAGATTGTATCAACGAGCCAAAACACAACAAGTTCAAGCTCATGTTCAAGCAGGAAGATCTTTGCCTTCGGGTTGATTCAGTTTGAATGAAGTAGCCATTTTACAAACTTTTGCTTGTCAGGTAGAGCATATGTAGAGGTGCTCTGAAATCCTCTTGTTCCAGGTTGATGAAACTGATCAACAGATGGTTCTTCAAAGAACAGATGGCTAGGCTAGATCTGTGTTGTGCCAAAATATTGTACAATGTAAATTCTTGATATTGAAATCAATTGCAGACTGCTATGTGACGAAGTCCTGAACTCCAAATGAGTTGGCTGAACATATATATCTAGTGACCTATTGGATGAGATTAATTATTTAAGTTCAGATATACTTTCTGGCATTAACTTATTGGTATCTAATACTAGTGTATGAATCTTGTGCTTGACAGGTTGAGACCTTATATGTGGGAATGACTTTATTGGAGATGTTCCTTTAACAAAGAAAATTCTTGCTGCATTTACTACAGGTGAGCAGGCTAAGCTTGGTTGTGGATGCTAATGGATTTACGGTTATTTCTGCTAGTTTAGGGAAAGAAGAAAGTTGTCCTGTGAACTATATTAGTGCTTATCATTCATTTGACTGGAAGTTGGATTTTTTGTTTTTTTTTTTTCTTCATTTCCAAGATGGAAAGATAGGCGGTAATATTTCCACTTATGCTGTGTTCTTTGCTGTTTGATTTTATGTAAGTCTGTATTTTTCTCATGAACAGGCGCTCTAGCAATGACAGTGGCAAATCCATCTGATCTAGTAAAAGTAAGACTTCAAGCTGAGGGAAAACTACCACCAGGCGCACCAAGGCACTATTCTGGCGCACTAAATGCGTATTCCACCATTTTGAGACAGGTTGTGCATTGTTACTGGAATTTTTTTTCCCTAAAAAAAAATTCAGGGAGCACCATTGAATTGTTCTTTTTCTGACTTTTTAACATTGGTACTTTGCAAAAAAAAAAATCAGGAGGAGTTGGGGATCTCTGGACTGGAATTGGACCTAACATTGCATGTAATGCTATCATTAATGCTGCTGAACTAGCCAGTTATGATCAAGTGAAGCAGGTAAACTCATCACGAATGGTCATCATTCCCTTTTGAAGTGAAACTCTTGTTACTCATTTTTAATGTGTAAAATTTCTATGCAGATACTTTTGAAAATTCCGGGTTTAAGGACAATATTGTCACTCATCATGGTCTGGGGGCAGGTTTCTTTGCCGTCTGCCTTGGCTCACCAGTTGATGTGGTAATCTATCTATAATATCTATTCATATGTGAAATCTTTCTGACTGGTCTTTAGTTAAGCAGTCCTGGTTTCTAGTGCATAGCTGTCATTGCTCTTAATAACTTGGGATAACGGCACATGTCTGTTAGCAGAAAACATCCCTCATATTTGTTAATGCTGATGAAGGTTGCACTTAGTTAATAATTTTACCATTCTTTTGATGATCCCAACTTTTACTTTTATATGACTTCACCTCATACTCTTGTTCAAGCTCTGATTATTAAAAGTTGTTAACTAGTCTCTGATCTGTAAGGTAAAATTAGATGACCAATTAGCAGTTAATTTGAACCTATTCTAGGTGCATACAACCTCAGATTAACTACTTTTTTTTTTTTTTTGTGCTCTTCATTTTTTCTCAGGTTAAGTCAAGAATGATGGGAGATTCTTCTGATTACAAAAATACGATCGATTGCTTCGTTAAAAATTTGAAGAATGATGTATGAACGATTCCTTCCCGTACCTTTCAGCATATTCTTCATTTCCTAATATATCTATAAAGTTCAAAAGTTATCAAAATCAGATATTGATGTGTCCTTATGAGTGAGATGTTGACTTGAAAGCTATTTCATTATAATTGTTGATCCAAACATAATATACAGGTGATTTAGTTTCCATGTCATTAGTATATATGCCATTGTATCTATATTATGAGAGAGTAGGTTTCTACCTTCCAATAATAAGAATATTGTTATTTAGGATTTGTTGTTTTGCAGTGAACTTTAGCCTTTTGTAAGGGCTTCATCCCAAATTTTGGACGGCTAGGATCTTGGAATGTGATCGTGTCTCTAACCCTTGAGCAGGTACAAGTTTCGACGGCTTCCCTTTTTATATTCTTCAGCCTTTCGAGCGTCTGGTTTGTGCGCTGGTTTTCTATTTTCACGTCAGTAGCAGTCTGAACTGCAGCTTAGAAATATGTGATGGGAGTCAGAACATCTATATAAATAATTAGCCACTTCTCATGAAATCTTTATTGAAACTTACATGTGAAACTGTTTTTTCTTCTTTCTAGAAACCTGGACAGTTTTCCTTCTGTAGATTGCTTTCTCGTCTCTCAAATTAACCTCTTATTCTTCTGGCAGGCTAAGAAGTTCGTGAAAAGTATAGAGTCAAAATGAAGTGAAGCCAAGAGAGTGGATTTAGATTGCAGGGGTAGCATCCAGAGCAAACAATAGTTGTTTTAGAGAATAATAAGGCCCTCGACAAACCTTTTTCTCCCATACTTCTGCTAGCCGAGGAGAAGAATCATCTGAAGGAAAATTACTTTTCTGATGTTTAGAAATAATTTGCATTCGTTTTCTGGATTACATATCGTTCCTTTGTCATCATATTGATGAATTGTGATTATAAAATTTGTCTATGAAGGCTCTAATTGCTTTGTTTGCAAAGCCAAATGCTATCTCTTTGTCGTCACCAATGAACTTATTGAGGATGGCATGCAGACATATCCTTATTGGATTTTCTTTTCCAGTACAGGATTCGTTAGCTTCTGAAAACAACGGTAAAACATGAATGATGATGCATATTCATAGAACAATGAGATAATGGTTCTTCAAAATGTAAATAACTTTCCTGAGTGGATCTTGAATCTAACTTATAGAAAGAAGAAATTTGGTACATTAGTGTATGAATGTTCCATGTGCTTCTGGTTCCTTAGCACCTTGCCACCGGAAATTTTTTCTTTTGAAAGGAAAAATAAAATAAGCCTCCGGAAATTTTAAGTCCACTAAAGTACTTGTCTGTTTAGTCATCTTCTACCATTTCATTGCCTCGCTATCTCTCTGTTTTCTAGATCAAAAGGTTTAAAATCTCTGGCTCTATTCTGCAGTACATGACAAGGACCGTTGCTACTAAATCATCTACCAGAGACTCCTCCACTTTAATAACTTTGTTACGTGACCTAGTCCCACTTCTTCCAAACATAGACTTCCAAGTTCTGCCAAGTGCCAAGCAAAGTCAACCTTGGTGTACAAGCCCTTAGCAACTGGAGCATCTATTGGCCAAAAAACAGCTAGAGATGTCCACAACCACTGTTAGAAATATATCAAGAGTGCATCTCTTATCCGAAAGCAGCTAGAGAATCTATCCACAACCAAAACTAATCTAGAGATGGAGGATGGAGGTAATGAATATTTTGACATCTTATTAGAAAAGTCATTTTTTCAAGATGTTAGAAAGACTTCTACAGTAATATTACCACATGCAAGATGCATTTTTTTTACGTGCATTTTTTTTACATCTTTCAAAAAGCAGCTATCGTCTCATAACTCGATACAATATATGTTTCATTATACTTGAAATATCACAGAGTAAAAGTAGATTGTTCCATTATATTTATAGGGCTTTTTCAATAACTAAATCATGTTTTTCATTTCATGCTCTCTGTACAATTCATCATTGTACACGTTCTTTGAACAGCACTCAATTTCATCGACTGGGAATGTCTTGCATTAGAAAAATTTACTCACAGTTACATGTATGGGTCACCTTTGTCACATCAATTGTGTGGCATCATTTGCTGTACTAAAATATAGAAGTGATTTACTCATTCTTACCAATTTCAGGTGCGAGTATGGAACATGAAATCCCTGGGCAGGGATTTCTGAAATGAAGAATCAGCGCAAAGGCTACTACTTGCAACCCTCCGTGATCACTTTGGTTCTGTGAATTGTGTTAGGTGGGCTAAGAATGGTCGCTATCTTGCATCAGGATCTGATGATCAAGTAATTCTAATTCATGAGAGGAAGCCAGGTTCAGGAACCACTGAGTTTGGCAGTGGAGAGCCCCCTGATGTTGAGAATTGGAAAGTTGCAATGACTTTGAGAGGGCATACTGCAGATGTGGTAATGATATTTCTTGCATTGTTTGGATTTTTGGTGCACCCGAAATAAATTCTTTTGCTCTCTAGTTGTTGCGTATGTTTCTCCTCCCAAATTTGATTGACCTTTTGTTTTCAAACAATGTGTGTTCTTGCTTTTGGGATTTACTTCAAGCTGCAATAAGTATGTACTCTGAAGCTACCAGAAGGTTCATATGATCTTTGGCTTTTTCTACAACTGTCCCAACCATGGGGGAAAAAAATGGGGGGATATGGGAGATGTTTTTATTGAAATTCCCTTAAATAATTGCAATGTATTTGTATAGTTCTTGGTGGTATTGTCTAACTGCAGTGCTGCTTTTCCGTGGTTAAAGTAGGTGGATCTCAATTGGTTTCCAGATGACTTGATGCTGGCCAGTGGAAGTTTAGATAACACTATACACATCTGGAATATGAGCAATGGTATTTGCACTGTTGTTCTTAGGGGCCATTCTAGCTTGGTTAAAGGAGTTACTTGGGATCCAATTGGCTCCTTCATAGCAAGTCAATCAGATGATAAGACTGTAATTATTTGGCCAACAAGTGATTGGAGTCTTGCTCACAAAACAGACTGGGCAAAATCAGTGTGTCAATTGTGGTTTGAAGTTCTATTTTTTGTTCTATACAGTTGCTGATATAAATTTTCTTCGGCTTGGATGGTCCCCTTGTGGTCATTTCATTACTACCACTCATGGGTTCCAGAAACAGAGGCATTCAGCACCTGTTCTAGAGAGAGGGGAATGGTCTGCTACTTTTGACTTCTTAGGACATAATGCACCTGTGATTGTGGTGAAGTTTAACACTCAATGTTTAAGAGGAATTTTTGCAATGCTCAAGTTGCCCCTGTTGGGTGGACCAATGTATATATGAGTTTCAACATAGCTGGCAGTTTTAAGTTTTTAACCACATCGAGAAAGAGAAATATCAAATTAAAAGAAATATAAGAATTGTTGTAACACACTCTGATAATACGCATATATTTAGAACTCAAGGACAAAAGGGCAAGGCAATCTTTCTTGGGAAGCAAGCAAAACAAAGAACTTAAGCTTGGGGGAATTCTCAAATTCCAAATAAAATTTCAACTCTAGCAAAACCATACGGAATGTTAACAATCGCATTCACAATTGGAAGAATGAAAATGTAAATACCTAAATGTTGTGAGTAAGGTTACTGCTTTGATTATTTGTAAATGTGTGCCTTAGACATGACATATGCTACTTTATTTCATTTTTCATTTTCGCTACAACACTTTGACCTCAAGTAATCGCTGAAAACTACTCTCAAAATGTCATAATTGTCATCTTATCCTAGAGTTTGCAAAATGAGCCTAGGTGCTTAATAAAGTATCCATTTTTTTTTGTGAGAGTAGCTTAAAACCGATATTTTGTCAATTTGACACAAAGTGTAGGTTTTAAGAATTTCTAAACAGCTGTGATTTTGAAAAAGGGTTTTTGTCCATTTACACCATTTTTAGAGATTTTTTTCCCACTTACCCTACTAAGTTTTTTTAATTCCCTCTTACCCAAAACACTCTAAGAAGGTCTTCCCTAATACCCTATTAAGATTTTTTTTTTTTGTTTTTATTATTTTTTTAATACAATTTTACCCTCACCTTTGTTACTTAGAGAGAGAGAGAGAGAGAGAGAGAGAAACCATAGGGGACTTAGCCGGAGTCCGGTCACCGACAGCCAGATTTAGGCCAACTTTCTCCGGAATCCGGTCAACTTTCGCGGGAATCCAGTCACCGGCCGCCAGAATCCGGTCACCGGCTGCCAGCTTCCGATCACCAGCAGCCACCCACCAGATTTTCTAAAAACCTCTATTGCCCCCCAATAGACGTCTATTGGCCCTCTATTGCCCCGATAGTCTATTACCCCTCAATAGACGACTATCAGCCATGTATTGCCTCCTAATAAACGACCATCAGCCATGTAGTGCCCCCCAATAGACGTATATTGCCCCCTAATAGAGGAGCAATAGACGTCTATTGCCCCCTAATAAACGTCTATTGGGAGTAAACGTCTATTGCCTCCCAATAGACTACTATCAGTCATGTATTGCCCCCCAATAGATGACTATCAGCCATGTATTGCCCCCCCAATAGACGTCTATTGCCCCCCAATAGGGCTTTCAGTTGCCAGAATGAGAACTAATCTCCATAAATTTAAACAAATAAAACTTTGATTATAGAAAAAAAAAAAGGAAATTACATCAATTCAAAACGTCTATTGCCCCCCAATAGCCGTCTATTGCCCTCCAATAGAGGGGTAATAGATGTCTATTAGGGGGCAATAGACATTCAAAACTTCTTTTTTCTTTCCTTCTGTCCTGTTACTTAAAAAAAAAAAAGGAAAATGATTTGGGCACCCCAATCAATAGTCAGACCAAAACCACCAGATCGAATCACCTCCGGAGCTCGCCGCCGACCTCTCTCACCTCTACGAACCTCCAGTCCTCGTCGGAGTAGCCACTGATTTCGTTCGCCACATCCACCTCGTTGCGTCGAATCGTACTGCTCCGGCACCGAAGCTCGATGTCGATTTCTTCCGACTTGAAGCTCGACGTCACCGGCTGGCACGTTTTACTGGTACAACGAGTCACTTGACCTCAATACGAAGCTCGACAGAGAGAGAGAGAGAGGGATGCCGGAGTCGTGTGGAGCGACGGAGAGAGACGTCGGAGTCGTCTAGGGAGACAGAGAGTCGCCGGAGTCGTCTGGGGAGACAGAGAGAGACGTCGGAGTCGTCTGGGGAGAGAGAAAGAGACGCCGAAGTCTTCTGGAGCTAGGGAGAGAGAAGCCGGATTCGTCTGGAGCGCGGGAGAGATACGCCAGAGTTGTCTGGGGAGAGAGAGAGAGAGAGCGCTCAGAGAAGAGAGGAAAGAGAGTGGCAATGCTGTAATTTATTAATTAGGCTTAGGGCAAAACGGTCATTTAACGTTAAATTGTGTAGGTGGGAACAAAAATCTGTTGTTGGGGTAAGTGGGTTAATTTTTTCTTATTGTGGTGCTTTGGGTCAATGACCCTTTGAAAAATAGATAACCAATGTTAATGTTGCGGTTTTGACCCAATACCAAAAACACGAAACGGTGAACCACCCAGTCCACCTCAAGGAAAAATTTCTTGTTCAAAAGCCCAACAGCAGAGCCCACCCCCACTAACCCATAAACGTTCAAAACCCATTGCTGCTGCCCTTCTTCTTCGAACCCGCGAAACCCCACCTTATCACTCTCCAAAGTCTCAACGAG